>JAWWML010000031.1:13247975-13266428 GCA_035047165.1 Ormyrus rosae | reverse complement strand
ATCTTTTTTTTTCTTCTCATATCTCAAGTTACGATACAGAATAGTAATTTTTACTCCTTTTTTTCTCTCAGTGTATATATCATTATTATCTCCAAAATTAATACTACATATTAAAATATTCTAACCACACGACTTACTGCTGCTTTAAATTTATTTTCGCACTAATGTTCACCAAATGCATTGACACCATTCTGCATTCTCAGATGTTTCATAAGTCCCTCGTAAATGCAGCTGCTAATGGAAGCACCGGTGCTTCGCGAAGATTAGATTTTCCCTCATGAAGTTCCAGCCGCAATTGAGATTATCTTCAGTTTTCGTGTACATAAGCTCGTAGTTACAGCGCGGCTCAGCCGTTCCTCATCTTCGAGATCGAATTCCGGCCTGCCGATCGTTAAAAGCGTTTCGCGCGTCGAGCCGAGGAGGCTCCGCGGAAACGCCGTAATAGATTTAACATTTTTCTTAGCAAATCGCATTTATCGAGAAGTTCGGCTCTCTCGGAAAGGTAGGCGAGCTCATGACCTCTTTTTTTTCTCTCTCGCAGCCGAAGCTTCGAGAGTTTCTGGTGTACTGGCATTTTCAAAATTAAAGGTTTGTACGGTGACCTTTAATTCCGTACGACTTGGTACTTCCGAAACTCCAAGAACTTTACGACCTGCCTGCGCTGAAACAATGTTTGTCGAAAGTAGCTATTATTTTCAAACTTTCGATTGCTGTAGTTTCAATTAATCTTGATGTTTAATACTTCTAGTTGGTTAACTTTTTTTTCGCTGCTCCCGCAGTTTACGTGCTGTAATTTATTAATAACTTTTGCATTGGCTTGTATTTTGTTTTAGTTCATTGATTTTTACGCAAATAATAGCTAAAATTGAAGTAATGTGTGTCAAGCTACTTTTTTAGGAAAGTAATAAAAAAATTATTATTAAAAAGCAATTTAAGAGTCTTGAAGCTTTATTAATACAGTAAATAATTAAAGATAATCACATGAGCACTTATTTAAGTTTTGTCCAAACTGCACTAAAACTCTAACCTGTTTAATATTTTACCTAGAATAATTTAACTTCCATTTACTTAATCCAAAATCTTCCAGAAGCGCCGACCTCATTTCCCTCCCCTTGAACCAAATCGCAGCACTCGGACTATAAGGTCAAACGCAATTCGCGGATCTATCTATCCAGCAGCCCCCCCCCCTCCAGGATAAAACACACCCTTCCTTTTATTTCGTTCATTAACGGCCGCTCGCGCTCATGTCTAACGGGCTAACTTATCATCAACGCTTCGGCCGCGTCGCGCATTTTAATCGCGGCTAATTGTTCCCCCGTCGCCGTGTGCCAAATTGCGAGAACGCACGCACCGGCCGATCCCCGACAACTGTCGGGGAACGAGAGAAAAAAAAAATAGAAAAAAAAGAACCAGGTGGGAAAAAGCATCGGGAATTTTGACACTTGGCGCAATTCGCAAATTGGCCGGAGGGACGCATGCGCGCGAGAGCGTTGATTGTGCGGGAGGGCGATGCCGACCGGCTCCCATGTAAATTGACACTCAAATGGGGGCCTTCATTCGATCCTTTATGCTGCTGTCTCGTTTTGCATTTAACTATCTTGTTTCTTGGCTTTCCAAAGTGGCGCACAGAGAGAGAGTGGGAGGGGGATGGAGGGAGGGAGGGGGAGTCTCTGATGGCGCCGCGGCAACGAGCTTATGACGTTGCGTAATTAATGAGATGTACATAAATTTCTTGCCTGCACAGTGTGTTTGTCCTTTATGAATTTTCTTCGGGGCGAAGAGGGTCTCTTTGCTGGTGTTTCGGCTTCGCGGCGAGGGCGAGGAGCCGCGCGTATTTTTGTTAGCCGCGGTTCCGGGAACGAAAAATATTTATAAAGGCCGTGTCCTCCGCTGCGAGGAAAATTTAATTTGTTAGCTCGAACTTTAAGGAGGAGATGTGTCTTCGTCGAATTTTTATTATTGATCTGCTTTGACGCTCGAACGAGTCAAGGTTAATATCGTTTTAATCTGATTTAGTCGGCTGACGTCAGATTTCACTTTGTAAATGTCAGTTATCATTATTCACAAATTTTATGATTTAATAATTAGATATGTATGATCTATTCTCCTTCGACCGTATTGACATTTTGAGAATAGTTTATTAGCTTCCATTTCCGCAGGGTTTTTATAGTAATACGAACAAGCTGGATTTGCATAAAATAGGTAATGCTTTTGGATACTTGCTTCAGAGCTTTTTTAAAAACTGGGAGAAGACAATTCAGACTACAGAAAATTCTTCGGACACACGATTTAGTCGTACAATTTGATCCCGCACAAACTGGCTCGAGGTCCTTCAGAAAGACAACAATTTCTCTAATTAATTCCTTAAACGTCGGGTTCGTTTAGCTGCTCGACATTTATCACGAAATAATAAGCGTAACATTGCTTTGTCGCCTTAGACAAAAAAAAAAAAAACTGCTCGTCTGGCGTGCTCTTATTTAAAGCAACAGCTCAGCTCAGCTTACAACGCTCTTCTCGGTTACGTTCGCTATATCGCGGCAAATAAACAAATCCCAACTATGATCGCAGGCTCCTCGGTAATGAGATTTTTTTTTAAAATTAAAAAGTATCGCGCGCGCGCAAAAAGCTCTCGGCCTTCTTTCACGGAAAGCTCACCCTCCTTTGAAATCGCGTTTTCCTCTTCATTTCCTCTGGAATATCTTGCTCCGTCTTCCCCGCGAGAGCGCCGTCGGGAGTTTATATCGGCGGTCATTACACGAGGCGCGCAAGCAAGCCTCACTTGACATGCAGCGTACGTGGCGAGAGCAGAGAGAGAGACGCCCGGCGTGTATATATACCTGCTGCGGAGCTCGACTGTCGCTGAATAGGATTTCTCATTCATCAGTTCCGCGAGCGAGAGCGGCTCTCTCTCTTTCTCTTTCTGTGCGTTTCTTCGCATTTTTACCGGCTTTATTTTATACTTTTCCTCCTTCGGCCTTTCTTTTTTTGTTGCTGGTAATTTTATTCTCGCCCGGCGGCTGTCTTAGCGTTCTTTTTATGTCGCGTTGCCGACTGCTTTTTTTATTGGGAATGATTTTTAATTTTAATTTATGTTGGGGCTGCATTTTATTTTGCCTTTGTGGAAGCGAGAGAGAGCAATCGTTTTGCGAGTTTCTTTGAAAATTTGTGCTGGAAAATTGAAGGTATTTGTTTTAAATGCGTTTCGAAAACTTCAGTGTTTAATGTGCTTGAAAATCACTTTCGTTGAATCTGAATGAAATTTGATTTTATGTTTTTCAGGGGGATATTAAATCAACTGTAAAAATAAATCATTTATTATAAATAATTTGTTTTCACTGATCTTGGTTTTTTCCGCTTCATTAAATTTAAACTTTATATATAAAGTGCAATTTTAAATTGAAATTTTGAAAAATATGGACACAGCTTAGTGAATGGTTATTGTGTATAAATTAAAAGTCTTCCTTTGAACTTTTTCATCAAATCGAAAGGGCAAAAAATGTATTAGAAAAAATTCGTTGAATAAGCAAATAAATTGAAAATGCAGGTCATTTGATTTTGTTATATTATTTTATGCAAAAATTCATTCCATTTCGGAAAAAAAGCTGCGATCGCATTTTTCTTCAAGAATTTAATCTACTCCATTCATCTTGCAAAGTGAATTATAATTTTTTTTTATTATTTTATTATTTTATTTTCTGAATATTTACTTCAATGTACTATTGATTGTAAATGTAACAGCATTCTTGCACCATTTTGTATCAATTCTATTTTAAAAGACAGATAATATGCTATATAATTTCACAAAAATTATTAACGAACGGTTGGCAAATCAATATTTATTAGACAATGAAATGATTTACATTTCTGCAGCTATAACTACTAGTTAATAAATAGCTAATAGATCCCACACTTTATCGTAAAATCCCCTCTAGGTGGAACTCAAAGTAGAAGAAAGCACGCAAAATCGAAGGATAGCAAACGATGAAAAGGACTTAGGAGTAATCAACGGTCGGCGATTATTTTCTTTAAAGTGCACAGGCGGCTCTCTCTCCCCCTCTCTCCCGGGGCATAATGGAACGGCGCCCTCTCCCCGGTGGGAGAGAGAAAAAGCGCGAATGTAAAAAGACGTAAAACAATTTGAGAGTCCCTTTACAATAGTTTTAGATATCAGAGTGGTGAGTAAGAATCGTCTAAGGGAGAAGCCGAGGCGAATTGAAAGCCGTGACTGTGGATTCTCTCTCTCTCTCTCTCTCTCTCGCTCTTCCGTGCCAGAGCGGAGGAAAAAAGAGGGAGAGAGAGAGAGAGAGAGAGAGGAAGCGAGGAAAAAAAGGGCAAAGTCTGACTCTCTTTACGATCCAATTTCCGCTTATTCGCGCGTATACATCCGACGAAGGAGCTCTAGAAGTGCGAGTGAGAGAGAGAGAGAGAGAGAGAGAAGCGGACTTGACGATGTATAAAGTCGGTCGCGCAAATGGTAACGAAAACTTTGTAATGTCCGCGCGCTACTCCAGAACTACGTCATATCGAATTCCATCTCCTCTCCTCGCTCTTTCTTTCCCCTACCCCCGCTTCTATATATAGGTCATTTAAGTAGATTTCAAAGTGAGTTATAAACGCGCTTCTTTGAGGGGGGGAGGAAGAAAAAAAAAAGGAAATTTTTAAGAGAGTTGAAATTACTTTTTTTCGACGTTTTCCATTATGGAGTTTCCGCCCGTTTTTCCTTCAGTTTAATTGGAACTGGCATATTTTAACATTTTTTTGCGATTTTAACCTCGCGCGCTCCGCGGCTTGTTCTCCACTTGGAACGGCGAATTCGACGTGCTCTCTCTCTCTCTCTCGTCGTCGAATTAAATGAATTTTTAGCAGCAGTCGCGCGGTTATTGCCTTCATTTGAAACACAGTGTGATAATATTGAATGTATTCCTTGAGCAATAATCCTCGCGTAAGCTCGAAACCGCCTCTTAGTATCTTTCAGGCCGCGTATCGTATATTGTTTAATCCGATACGAAAGGTTGAAAGTATTGAGTAAGCAGCTCTTTCAATCTCTCTAAAACGTGTGTTGCGTATGTAAGATTTCCACGGGCAGAAAATATGATATAATATTTCGCGGAGAACTTTATTATGTACGCGTTGCGAAAAGCTCGCTTAAAAAAAGAAGCAAGAAGCCTCCTCGCGCTCATTGTTCGAGAAATAAACCCCATTGAAATTAAGCGCGTCCGATCCAACAAAGCGGCGATAACTCGGCTAAATTTATATACGCGCCGTTATATAGGCTTCGGTGAAAAGCGACGAACGGACCTCTCTCCCGCAATTATTTCTCGGGGAATCGACGTGCCCTTGGGCCCCTTATCCGCCTACGAAATTGAAAGAACCGCGACAAAAGCGCGGCGAGTATCGATAAAGGATGAAAACACACCGGGGCGGCGAAGCGACTTTTGCCGGGCCGCGTAACAGCCCCATAAACAGGCTCGGAGCTCTCCTCTCGTCGATACGTCGCTATTAATCCGCTCGGAAACCCGGGGGCATAAATCAAACCTCTCGTCGCGGCGGCGTGCATCGGCGAGAAAAGAGAGGCTGCCGCGCGCGCTGGAGAGCGAACGGCAAGGCGAGAAAGAGGGGCTTATAACTCAATCCAATAACGATTGTCGTCGTTGTCCTGGACTCTCTCTCTCCTCGGGGGCGTCTTATAATGCCCCGGCTTGTATACCTTCCGCGACCGGAAGGCATTCCAGCGCAAAGAGAGCGTTCGTTCGTTCGTTCGTTCGGCTCTTATCTAATAAAAGCGGACGAAAGAATAAGGAAAAATTCCCCGTCGCCCTTTGGAAGCTCGTCGCGGAATTTCCTTTTCCCTCCGCCTGGCTCGTCAATGCAGGGAAGGTGGGGAGGCACAGGCCGTGTCCCTCCTCGCCAGCCGAATCCCGGCTCGTGTCGCGATCTTTCTCTCACGTAGTCGCGACGGCATTCCCAGTCGTCGTTGCTACGCTCCTATTGCGATTCCAGGCAAGCAAATCGTGAGGTCGCAGGCACGCAAAGGAGTTCTTCTTCTTCTTCTTCGTCTATGTCTATTTCTTGTGCCAGCGAAATGTCTCTCCCCCGCGGCCTGCTTGCCTCCTTCTTTTTTTTTTTCTCTTCCGCGCTTCCTTCTCTCTGGCGGCGGCGGCGGCGGCGGCGGCTGCATTGCTGCGCAGCTTTCCGTGATGTGTTTATGATGATGAATTAAGCTTGCATGTTCGGGAGAGCATAACGTGCTTCATCTTGATATTTACGTTCTAATGGAATATATACCGCCGCCGAGAGAGAGGAGGCTTTCGTGCGCCGCTGAAAGCCAAGTGCAACGAAGGCGCACTGGGTGCGGAATTTTTTACGATTTTTATATATATTAGGCGCGGTGCATTCTTTAGGCTTCGGCTGTGTAGACGCTTTGTGTGGATGATTTGCTGCTTTTAGTTATAAAAGCTGCTCTTATAATTATAAAATTAAATGGATAAAATTGTTTTAGCAAGTCCATTTCCTTTACTTTTTTTTTTTTTTTAAATAAGTGATCTTTCAATACGTCAAATATTTGAAACTATTTCATTAATTAGGTCGATAAATGATAAACTCGATAAGTGTATAAAGTCGAAAGTAAAAAGCAGTCGGCGAGGCGATATTTGCCGACTCAAAAGCCAACTTAAATCGTTAAAGAATATTCTAAAGCCGCTCTCCGGCTCGTAAAAGATTTCAATACTTATCGGCAGCACTCGAATGCAAATGCCCGCCAACATCTTGATTACGAATTTTTTCTCTCGCATTACCTCGCGGAAGTTTTACTCTTGCTCCTCCCCCCCTCTCTCTTTCTCCGTCAAAGATTCGCGAATAGAATAATCGAAAAAGTGCGGCGACTACGAAGTTCATTGTGTCGCGCCGCGCCTCCGCTACTCTAATTATATTTAAAATTGAAAGCACCGGGGCAAATGCACCTTTCCCCCCCCCCCCCTCTTCGCCGATATTAGCATTGCAAAACATAAAAACTTTTACGTCGTTAGCGAATGGTTCGGCCAATAAAATATATACGATCCGGCCGCGAGCGCGACATTACAATTTCAGCGGCGTTTCCGAGGGGGTATAATTGGATTTAATTTCGCCCTACTTAACATTCCCGCTCTCCTTCGACGCTAATCATTCCCCGATGTGTTTTCCTCGCTTTTAACGCACCTCGCATCTGTGCGCGCGCCGCGCACCGCGCGGAATTTTCGAGCAGCCGCGCGGACTCGGGAAATCGGCTCTCTCTCTCTCTCTCTCAATGTGCCCCGACGACGAAGAAATCGAACACCGCGCGCGCGGCCGTTTTCTCGAAAACGAGTTCCCGATTAACGAGAGCGCGTATAAAAACTTGTCGCCGAGCCGGAAAGGGGGAGATTTTTACAGCGATATTATATACACAGTCGCGTTGCGGCTCTCAGAGTCGCCGCTGAAATTCTGAAGAAGTCTCGAGCGCTGATGAGGCCAATGGAGGGGACGATCGTAAATTCATTAAACTCCCGTACTAATGAGTTTTCGATCGCGCCTATTATTGTTCGTCCGCGGGAGTCGCCGGGCGCGGAGAGAGAGAACGAAGACGAGAGGAAAGAAAGAAAGGAATTAGTTCCGCCTTCGAGCTCCTCCCGCCCCTCCCGATTTATATTGTGCCTCTCGGCTCGATGCGCCGCGCTTTACGTAACGAAATTATGCGCGCGAAAGCGGCGCCGATTGTTTTCCTTTTTTTTTTTTCGCCGATGCACTTTTCTTTTCCCGCGCCGCGCGAGGAATCGGCACGGAGGCGGCTGCGAAGACAGCTGCTCAAAAACATATTATAATAGTGGGTAATAAAACGCGTTATACGTCGATGATGAAAGATATATGCGGGGCTGCTCGGGAGAATATTTTTCCCGATATTGTCGCGCGATACTTGCCGCGCTT
This sequence comes from Ormyrus rosae, assembly GCA_035047165.1. NCBI lineage: Eukaryota > Metazoa > Arthropoda > Insecta > Hymenoptera > Ormyridae > Ormyrus > Ormyrus rosae. The sequence goes on along the minus strand of JAWWML010000031.1, from coordinate 13,258,490 downwards.
TCATTTGGTTTCAATCTCGCGGTGTGCTTTTTTCCTCCTTTTTCTTTTTATTATCACGTTAGCGTGATTAAAAATAGGCGTAAAATCGAATTCATAAAAAAAAAAGAAGAAGAGGGAAGTGCAGATTGCGCGACTCGATAATGGATTCGTAATGGGTTCAGCCGCGAGACCATTTTTTTTAATAACTTTCGTATCGAATTTACTACTGCGTCTCCCGGGAGGTAAATTAATTGCCGTTTTTTTTTCATTTAGTCACAATAACGCAATTGGAGATATATATGCGAAACTAATATATTTAATTGAAATTTCATTGGGAAAAGTGAGTTTGAACAATCGAACCCATTGCGTTTTTTTGTTGATCTTAGGTCACGCGTTCGTTTGTTGATATCAGTTAATTAGAATGCTTTTGAGGCTAATCAGTTTTACTGTTTTAAATTGACAAATTTATTTTATACTACTTACTATTACTTCAATTTAATTCACCAAGAAGCATTTAGGAAAATAAATGCTTTAATTTCAAATGATCAATTAAACATTATTGACTTATTTAGTTTCTCTAAGATATTCTCTTCAATACATTTTAAATTAAAAGATAAAACTTGGGAAAAAAAAAATGTTAACCAACATCGATCGCTTCTAATTGGCATTTCATTTCTGCCGGTACCTAAATTGAAGTCCAGGTGTTTGATGCGAAACTACAGATAATCAGCTCTAATTGGTCCCTTTCTCTGGAAACGGTTTAATTTTCATCGAAAGGGGTTCGAATCGAATCACACGATTGAACAGCTGCGAGTCACCGTTCGCGTTCGCTTCAACCAATATACTCGCCGACGTAAAGCCAACTCGAACTTCTTCAGTGACGATCCGTCAGTAGTACCTCGCCCAAAGTGTGTAGCTCGAAAGAGAGTAAAACCAGCCGGCAAAGTGGCGGCAATGCACGAGAGCAATACGTCGAAGCGTGCAGTCGGCGGAAGGAGATTTTTCGGAAAATTCATTTCTCGCTCTCGGTCTCGCGGCACACTTATACTATATTTCCTCGAGCGGCCGCGAGCAAATCGCGCGACTGGTGCGCGCGCCGCTCGGTTCGCCGGGAGTTCCGAGTAAAAGCGCCGAGTACGGAGAGAGACTCTCGATAACGGAGCCGAGGCAGGAGAGTACGAGTGGGCGACAACGAGGTCGCCTGCGAATTACACTCATTGGCCATTCGATTTATTATACGCGGCGCGGACGTTACGGCCCTGTTTTTAGCCCCGCTGCAGCTCCGGGACGTATATATACGTTTTACGGGCTCGGTGACCAAGTAAACCGGCCGTCAGTCGGTGCATTGGAAGTCGGCGACTTTGCTCAAGATCTCTCCCGGTGAATTCAAACGGGCGGGCTTTTCTGCCGCGGCGCCGAAACAAAGCCCCCGATGCGCGAGACGGGATCGAGAGAGGAAGGGCCACCCGAGCTGCTGCCATTGTTTCCACGCGAATTTTGATTAGCTGTTCCGCCGGGTTGTTTTCGGTGCCGAAAGAAGGCACTCCGCTAATTCCCTCGGAGTGATCGGCTGCTCTTTTCGTCGGATGTTTACAAGTTAAAGGAGAGAGGAGGGTTTTGAACTTTGCTCGTAATTTGAAAAATTCTGAAAGCAGTAAGAAACGCGTCTCTCGAACAAAAGAACGTTCTTTTGGAAATAATTAATCGGATGAAATAAAATATGCAACAGCGCAACGAGCGTCTCATTCGCTGTATTATAAAGTAATTAATGTAAATAAATTATTGCCATGAATGAAAATACACTATGCAGGCGCACAATACACGTCGGCATTGACGAGTTTTATAAAAACATGATTAAATTATCATACCGAAAAAAGACATCGTACATACGAGATATAATAAAAATTGTACGGCTTCCATACATAACCAACGAGGCGAAAATAAAAAGGTACACAGACCTCTTTATGAAGCTCGAATTTGTTATTCAATGTAGGCAAAATTGAATTATCCAGGATTCTCTCGTTCGTGAATCGTGCCTTATGAAGTAAAAGACCGATCGCTCGAAGGCCAAAAAGGAGGAAGACGTCTCTCTTAGCGGAGCGCCTCTCGGTAGCCTACTCAAAAATGACCCATTCACTTATTCAGAGCCCGGAGAACTGACACATCAAAGATTCCCATAAGAATAGCCCTCGGCGGCGGCGGCCCATGGCGTACACCCCCGATATTTTATTCATGAGGCGCGGTCGCATAACTTCCCCTTCCCTCTCTCTCTCTCTCATCCCGGCAATCATAAACAAATAACTGTTATTCAATGAAGCCTACCCTCCCTCTTCGCACAGACGACTCGTTAAAAGTCGACAACGCGGGAAGGAATCGCGCGGTCTTTTTTATTTTCGAAAATTCAAAGCCCCCCCTGTAGTGGAATAGAATATGCGCCTCGGAGAGCTTTCGCGTGTGGCCGTTATATATATCTACGGGGGATCTACATCGGCCGTCTGTAATTTGAAATCGAGCCGGCCGCGCCTTTGGAAGTCCGTGCGAACGGCTACATTTGCGTGTAATTGCGAAAATCCTTTATTAGAAGGTAAGAGCTGCGCCGATTATTGCCGGCACACTTCGGGGAGGGGGAGACGAGGCGAGATCTACGGCGGCCTGACAATTGGCAGCGGTAGAGTGGGGGGGCAGGCAGGCTCTGAGTAATGACCGTAAATTCAAGCGCGGGATATGATTGAACCTTTAAATCGCGGACTCTCGGATTCCTTTTGCGTTATTAAGTTCTTTCAGACCCGGGAAATGGATTCCCCTCCCTGGAATGAGAATCAAGCTTAGTTATAGGCGCGAGCTTTCTCGCCGGCGGGGAGATCCTTTTCTTAATTTATTAGGTTTCTTTCTTCCAAGTCGAATGTGTGCTTTTTCGAACCGTAAATTTTTATGCAAGAACTCGAGTCGATCGGCTCTAAAGTCAAAATTATAAATAGGACCTTTGCTTTTTTTTATTATTGTCTTTTTTTTTTAAATTGGATTAAAAAAGTTTTACCTAATTCCTTGATTAGTTTCCTCGAGCGTAAATAACGCACCTTTATCCCGGCGTACGAAAGTTCGAAAAAAAGCAAGCCCGCGGAGAAGACGGTCCTCCGCTTAAAATTCAGCGCGGCAGCCGGGGCAACAATTTAAAAAGAGCATAATATCCAATTACAACCGTCCATCGCTCTCTCTCTCTCTCTCTCTCTCTCCTCGCAAATAAACGCACCACGTAACAAGTGAGAAAGGCGCGCGCGGCGTGCAGCTCTCCTCTCTCGCTCCCTGAATCTCTCGGCGCGGCTCTCGCTCCATTATCGTTCCTCGGCACGGCGCCCGGCCAGCGCCGGAAAATAGGACTTTGATTGGGATAGAGGGAATTTCAATCGAAAAAGTAGCAGCCCAGGCAGCTCCGTAAATAACATTTGCTTCTTCGTGTTCGCGAGCAAGCCAAGTTTCGACGCGCGCGCTGCAACTTTACACGGGAGGAGGAGCGAAGACGCGAGGAAGCGAGGAGGGGGAGGGGGTGGTCGGAAAAAAGGCGTCGGCGCAAAAAAAGGCGAGAGGAAAGTGCGGACTCGGATGGGAAAGAGAGCGAAATGGCGAGGAAGAGAAGAGCGCGCGCGCGCGAGAGTGGTATAGGAACGAGGGGCGCGCGAGAGAAGAGAAGAGAGAGAGAGAGAGAAAAAAAAACAGCCGAGCCGGGAGAGATAAAAAGAGAGAAAGAGAAAAGGGACAGGACCATCCTACTGCTGCTGCCAGTACACACATTTCTATCATTATGCCGAACACGACTCGTCGATATTCCGGTTTCCCCATTTCGGATTCCCCTTCCGAACGCTTTCTCCCTCTCTATATCTCGCTGTCTTTCTCTTTGGACTCTGTGCTTTTCGACAAAGTGTAATCATTCGCGAGCCGAAGGGGGGGAGAACAACTGATGTCGTTATTTCGGCGGATCGGTGCATATTAGGGGAGGACAGAGTTGTATACGGACGAGCGGGACAAAGGAGAGAGAGACGCCGGGCTTTTTTATCGCAGCGTCGCGGCTAATTTGACCGGGCTGCGGTTTGTCAAAGGGACTCGATGCCCCGCCGTGGCGGTGAAATATTTTTCGATGATGGTCATTAGGCCGATGTGGTGTAAATCGCAACAGAATTTCGGATTAGGGGCGGTTCGGTAACGAGATATAAATCTTGCTCATCTGGCGCGAATCTAACAAAGCAAGTGTAATCTCTCTCCTTCTTTTTTTTTCTGCTGATTTGGCTGATAAATTTGAATAAGCATTTGTAGCTTAAGTCAATATTTTTGTTGTAATATTATAAATTATTAAATTTAATATGCAGCTGAAACATATCGATTCAATTTCGGATAACTCCGTTACTTCACTGACAGCGAAGCTGACGTTGATGTATGTAAATTCAACACCATAGAAATTACATTTATGAGTTATGTAGTCACCGGAAGAGTGAATTGTATACACGATTCTAAGAATTCGAGCTATGAAAATCGAATCGCGGCCCCTCTCGCATTAACGCGTTTCCCCGAATACCGCCAATGAAAATTTAAGAAGTGCCTTCTGGGCCACGCGGCTGGTAATCAATATAAGACACTCGAGGAAAAACGGCAAATCTCCGCGTAGAGGCAAACGAAACGCGAGGAAAAAGCGGCGCAAAGTGGCAAGCGAGAATGATCGTTAGCCGGTCGGGCGTAAAAGAAAAAAAAAGAGGCCGACGCCCAATTCCTGGGACGTGTGTTGTACACGGTGGCCATAACTAAAGTCACGAGCTCCACTTATCGACTTCTGGCAGCAGCCGAAATTTTTTTCGCTCTTCCTCCGCCTCGTCCACCTCCCCCCTCGCCGCCCGCACAATGACAAACTGGCAGCCGCTGCTCCGCCAAAGCCACGTACTCCTCTCTCGAAACAAGAAGAAGAAGAAGAAGCAGAAGAAGAAGAGTATAAGACGAAGCAGCGGGGAGAAGGAGGAGAGGAGGAAAAAGAGAAGCACTCGAGTTTGGCCGGTGGCACTCGGGCACGTGGCCCCGCGCGGCTTTATTGGCGCCTTAAGGGGGCCATTAGGCAGCGGCGGCAGCGCCCCCCTCCGGTCAATAGGCCGGTAATGCCGGAAAATTACGCGAAATTAATAACTGACAAATATAAATGCGACGGGACTCGAGTCCATTACGTATCGGAGCCGCCCTCGTCGCCAGGACAAAAGAGAGTCCCCCCCCCTCCCCTCACCCGACGGCATCGATCTGAGGAGGACGAAGGAGGCGGACACGGACCGGGAAAAGACAAAGCTAGCGCCGGAAGTGATTCGTCCTCGGAGTCGTCGGAGTCGATTGTCTCTGCGCTCGGCGTCGCCTTTCGAAAATCTCCGCTCCGACTTGAGCACGCGAAATTGCCTCCCCCCCCCTCCCGGCAAGTGACTGCCTGCCTGATGAACCCGAGAATTCGTGAATTACGGGCCACCGGCTTTTTATTTATTTCCCGAGCTGCCGACGCGCGTTTAATGGACCGAGGAGCAGCCCGACGTTGAAACAACTTTTTGCATGTAACGTCGGCGAGAGGAAGTGAGACTATTTTCTATAGTGGGTTGGGATTAATTATTCTTCTGCAGTACCGTTAAATAAATTGCAAGCTAAACTTTTTATCGGCGATGAATGTATGTTCAATTGAACGAAACAAACGGCAACGCGGACTGTTTAAAGATGAAATAATTCTCGACAAGAGGTATATATCTGCGCGAATATTCTCTTGGAATGGTCTCCGACGTGAAGCGTCAATTATTAAAAGAAAAAAAAAAAATTCCCGCCCCTCATCCGAGGGGAAGTCGAGAAAATGACTGCCGCATCGAAGTTTACAAAAGGAAGGGGGACGCGATGCTTATAGCTTCTGAAATAATCATACTGAAAACTTTCCGGCCCGATACTACGGAGTCATAACAAGTGCATTTAATTGACCCAGTTTTCAATGTCGTCCTAAGTACGAGAGATCGAGCTTTCCTCTGAAACAATAATTATCGTATGGATTTTTCAAACTACCCTGCACTCTGACTCCCACCCAGCTGATGGGCAAACGACTTAAAGCCGAGATACCGAAGTTTTCCACTTTAACTTTCCCCCGACACACCACTACCGCGCACGCAACGCAACTCCCTCGGATTAAAAAAGCGCAGTGGCGCAATTATTCTCTTATTCGTCGGAGAAATCGCTGAAATAATAAACGACAAAGCGGGGAGAGAAAGAGGCGAGAGCGAAATTTGCGCGCTCCATAATGAGCTCGAACAGCGGCGATAATGATTCGCAAACAAGGTTTCGCGGCGGCGGCGGCGCAAAAACTCATTAAACGCGGTCGGGCATTTTGCGCGATTGTCGGGGGGGCTACTGATTTATTGGCTTCTTTTCGCGGGCGCATTCGCGCTCGACCGGCGCGCACATCGCGATCAAAAATCATATCGGCCGAAAGCGCGTCCGACGGAATCTCTCGCTGCGCGCTCGATTCGCGCGATCATTAGTTCGGTAAGGGGGCCCGTCCTCCAATTTCTCTCCCCCTCTCTCTCCCTCCGCTACTGTTCCTCTGAAATACGAGCGCAAGCGCCGTTTCGCGTTTCCCGTGTGCGTGTGTTTATGCTCTATGGGGTGTGGGTGTCTTGAAAGGATATACGGCTGATCGGCGTTCGAAAATTTTCAATGTTCGGAGTGTCTTCTTGTGCTTTGGAAGCGGATGTCGATCGGACGTGGGAAAATGTTTTCTCGCGTTTAAAGGGAAATTTAGGGGTTCACATAGTTTTCGTGCGGTTAATGGTGTTATTTTAATATTTAGCTGTACAGGAGGATGAGCGATTCGCTGAAGCGCTGATCGCAACTGGTTTTTTTTGGAGGTTATTTATAATTCGGCAAACATTAATGGCCCACTTGATCAATTCTGGAATTACGAGGCAGTATTTTTTTAAATTATACGACGGATATTAAGGCTACTAAAAGCTATTTAAATTAAATTATTTTAAATCAGACACTTCATTAAAATCACTTCTTTGAAATGAGTTTAAATTGTTCTAAATAAACGAAATTTTACAAATCAGAGGCCATTTGTAACAATCGAACATTGAATTTCTTTTAAATTGAACTTAATTTTCGAAAAAATACTGTGAAAACTGATTTTGAAACGGAAATTGTTTAAACATAGAAGCATCAAAAAATTACAACGCGTACAATTAACCGTCATTCTTTCGACGACATAGAACAAAATCCCTCCAATAAATAAATGGCTGCCTTTATTTTCGATTTTTAATTGAATTAAAGCCTGGGCGTCGACAAAATTTCGGCAACGGTAACTTTTTCACCGCGCCATTTGATACGCGAAATGCCCCCTGTACGCAGGTCAAAACTCCGCATAAACGTACGATCCCTCGCGGAGCCTGTGTACGTCGACGTATTCGTCCGAGCGAGCAAATTGAAAGTTTAATTCGCAGCGAAATTTCACTCAATTTCCAGCCCTGGCCCGAGAATGACTTTATTCGAAGATCAACGCATTCGAAACGAGATTCCCGCGGCCGCGAGGGCGGAGTCACTTCGACGTCCGCGTATCGGCGGGATCTAATAATAAACGATAAAAAAAACGGCGGGTCGCGGGGCAATGAACGGCGGCGCATCGGCAATATAATCAAAACTTGATTTGCGACCATTTGTTTTTTTTTTGCCGCGAAAAAAGGCAAATCCGCAATCGTTCGTAGCGCGCGATATCGTATTTCGGCTGCTTCATAATAACGCTCGTGCCTTTTTAGAGAGAGAGAGAGAGACGTCGAAGAATGATCGCGCGCGAATCCAATTTTTCGGCGTTAATTGAATAGCATTTTTCTTTGACCAACGACTTTGCGTCGTTTTGTTTTGTTTCGTAATTGGGAATAGTTGGTTTCATCGATGATTCTTTTAATAGCTTGTACACTGTTTTATTATGTGAGGTAGAAACTATTAATTTTCAATTTATATATTTTATAGACGCATTTTGTTAAATTTTTATATATTTTTAATTTTTGTTACAGGTAAGTTACAGGCGAAATTAAATTCTCTTCATCGTGTTTTTAGCACGTAAGTTTACACATTAAAGTCAATCAACATTCGCCATTTTCACACTGCACCGACATTTCAGAAAGGCGATATTTCAGCCCAACAATATTAAACGCATATTTACAATAAAGATCCTAATTACACAAGTATCCCCTCGTTAATAACCCAATTTCAAACTTTTTCATTACATATAATACCACGAAAACGTTATTATCTATTAAAACTAATTACGCATTCCACTCCACAAATCCGACAACAGGCGGCAAATTAAAACAAGTACATAAACGAGGAGAAAAAAAAAAGACACATCCTCGAATAAATCAGGCGGCAGAAGCTGCGTGGGGGCAGCCCTCTCCCCCCTCCCTAGTTGAGCCATCCGAGCGTCATTATCCGTCATTAATTGCGCGTATGCAAATTGCTCGGTTCGCGTTATAATAACAAGCGCGGTAATGGATATAAAATTACCGCTCGCGCGTCGGGCTCCACCTCCTCCCAGGCGATATTTCAAAATCGTACGCGCCGTATGAATATTTAAAAGCCCTCGCGCTACATTTCTCTATGTATACCTGTATATATAGACTCTCTCGCTCTCGGCGCGGAGATCTCCGGGAATACGGCGGAGGAGGTATGTACGTGCGCCGCGCGCAGCGAAGAAAAGAATAACGAGGCGGTAAAAGCGGCGCGCGGAGGGCAGAGAGAGAAAGGAAAAAAGAAAGGCGCGCGTATATACGCGCGCATGAAGCTCTCGTCACGCGAGGCTTCCGCGCGCTCCCAATTTCCTATAGGGTAAATTAATTCCGCATAACCCGCGCGGCTCTCTCTCTCTCTCCTCCCTTTTCGCGTTCCTCCGGCCTTATCCGCGCGGGGGCCAATTATATGCCGACGTACCGTTTTAAACGTACGTACGCGCTCTCGCGTATATACGTGAAAGCGCGTGCATATCGCGCGCGCGCCTCGCGAGTATTTCCGCGCACAGTAGGTGCAAGAGAGAGAGAGAGAGAGAGAGCCGTGTGGCGCCGTGGCGCTGACTGGCTGCCCCTGACGTTTATGCGTTCCTTCACTCCGCCGTTGCCGCCGCCGTCGCCGCCGTTGTCGCTGCTGCACGTGTCGTTTATGTTAGGCGGCGGGTATTGCGTGCGAGCGCGTTTAGATTTGATTTGCTGCACAATGAGGAAGAAGAGTGTTTAAGAGCCCCGGGAGCGCGGGAGGGGAGAGCGTTTCTGGCGGATTGCCGGAAGTTGCGAGGAGCTGTATAAGAGCGCCGGGGAAATATATCGCCGAGATCGCGCGGCTGAACGCTTTTTAGGCGGCCCCCGGATACGGAGGCGTCGGCGCAAGGAGTGTGGGGGGTCTGGATTAGTAATTGCCGCTGGAATGGCAAATGGAGGCGCTGCTTTTGAATCCGGCCTCTGGCTGATGAATGCGACGCCGAGGAGCGAATGGTCAATGGGGAGGGTTTTCTTGTCGGGATTCGAAATGTCGCTTGTTGGTAGAGGAGGGGGGATTGTTGTTGAAATTTTAATTGTTTCGGGTTATTCGTTTACTGTTTAATCGAGTTTTGAGGTGAGAATTTCATCGCACGTATTACGGCTCAGGTGGCATAAATACTTGGGACCGCTCGGATTATGTATAACGGTTTAACAGTTCAAATGTTAATTTTAGAGGTTATACAGATATTCAGCACATGTGGCTGCGGAGCTGCGCTCGATGAAAATAAATTATCGACTATGGGGATCGAAAACTTGATTTTGAGAAAAACGAGCTAACTGAAAAGCGAATGAACGATTGGTTTATTTAGAAGAACTTTAAAAATGAACATGATTATTGGTACAGAAAAATTCGCGCAGACACACTCGCGCATACATATTTATAAACAACTTTACTAATTTCAGACAAACGCTTCGTCTACAACGCAGCTCTCGAAAACAAAGCTCGAGCACTCGGTTGAGTTCTGCGCATTGCCGATGAATTCTTAAGCGCAACTAAACGCGTCCGGGCGAGTAATCATCCTCGGAAGAATGATGAAAAATTTAGCACCTCGAAAGTTAAATGAAAGCCAGTCCCTCTCCATCTCTCTCTCTCTGCCGCGCGGCTCCTCCTCCAGTTTCGTCCGCTCCGCGTAAAACGTCCGTTGTTACGCCCGGCATTTTCCACCCTCCCCGACTGTTTGCGTAAATTTCACATGTGTGTGCACACACGCCGGCCTCGTCGGTGCTGAGGTGGCGCGCTCGATTTAACAAGGAGGGGGCCGCGCCGGCACGTAAACAGGGCCGAAGCGAGAGAGAGAGAGAGAGAGAGCGGGGCATAAAGGCGAATAAGGGCAGGAGAGCACACCTAGATTATGTGCATACTTAGCTCTCGAGTGTTTCCTGCGTCTCTCCCTCTCTCTCTCTCTCTCTCTCTCTCTCTCTCTCTCTCTCTCTCTCTCTCTCTCTCTCTCTCTCTCTCTCT
>JAWWML010000031.1:13217810-13247875 GCA_035047165.1 Ormyrus rosae | reverse complement strand
GTCGTGTCTCTCTCTCTCTCTCTCTCTCTCTCTCTCTCTCTCTCTCTCTCTCTCTCTCTCTCTCTCTCTCTCTCTCTCCTCGGCTCTCTCTCTCCGCATTCAAGACGCCGGGCTGCAAGACGCGCGAAATGGAAGGAGTCATCCCTCATGCCGCCGGACAGCTCTCGGCCTGATGCAGCGAGGGCCGAGGGGATGTATATATACTTGGGCGGTTCCAGAGCGAACGAAATTCTATCCGGAGAGCGGAGCGCGCGCGCGCCTTTTTCCTGATTGTTGCACTGTTGCCGCTGCTGCGCGTTGGCTGGAAATATTTTTAGTGCGAGTGGATGTAATGGGGCGTGGAGGAACGATTTCGCGGGATTGCTTATGGGATGTTTTAGTAGCTTCCGCGGGTTGTTTAGACGCCGACGCAACTGATGGGGGTTCCCCTAAATTGCGATCGCTGCGTTATTTCGTAAACGTTTTAGAGCTCGGAATTGGAATTTTCGCCAAAAGAATATAGGCACGAATCCAAAGTGGGAAGATTTAATAATTTGTATATTAGGCGTAACCTACATCTAAAATAAGCTTCGTTATGTAGTGCAGTTTATTAAGTTTATAATAGTTACGTAAGCCGCGGCGCGCATAAACTTTAATATGAGAAAGATAATATTTTCTTATAGCAGTAGTTAGTGAATCAGAACTCCCCCTTGGATGCTGCTTGTAATTTTAGTTTTACGAGATCAAGCTAGATTTCTTGATAACTTAGATAATATTAACTTAAATAAATTCATTAGTGTTTGTTTACGTCATAATTGGGTTATTTTACGCAGCTGTTTACCTTTTACTACGTTTTCCATTAATTTTAAATTATTACACTGTTTGCGCAAACATCGACGGATTCGTAACGGTTTTCAATGTGAAAAAGCTGTCAATTAATTATTGCGCTAAATATTTAGATGTATATAGAGTTCGACAAGTGAGGTCAAAGTAAATAATTGATGAAGGGAGAAGTGTAGCATGTCGAACGGTTACAGCGAGTTTCAATCCATTATAACGGGAGCAGATATTCAATTTAATAAACATTTTTAAATTTTCAACGGAAAGCGAAGCGTAAAAGGTTTTATATATATAACTTGGATAAAACGAAACTTTTGTTATTTCCTTGGATTAATTTCTGTGTATTTGTACTTAAAATACTTCTATTTAGTTTCAGAATTAAGCTTTCGGATATTTTTGCGCACAACAATGCCCTTGCAATAATCGTTACTACTTATTCCGTTACCATTGAGTGTAACGGTAATGCAAAATGAACCATTATCTTTTACTGCTCCCCCCCAACAAAACGTAGAAATTAGATTTCTTCGCGAAAAAACAATGGCGAGAGATTCTAAACTTTCAAAAAGCACGCCGGTAAATTTGATAACAGAAAGCAAACTTTTTTAAAGGGGCAAACTTTTTTACGGAAGGGATTAAATTTCTCTAAAAAAAAAAAAAGAGTTAAAAATCGAGAAAAGAAATTTCGCCGTACCGCAGTGTGCCTCTGCCTCAATTTTGAAAACCCCAAAACACAAAGGAGCCGGAGGACGCGATTCGAAGTACTTCTCATTCCGCGAGGAGCGCATTTCCAAGCAATTTATTACCGTAATAGCGCGTAACTTCAGCTATTTTACCCCGAAAACCGTCGGCTGCCGAAGTGAAGCCGAAGTCTCGCAGCCTGTCATCCAATTCCAGCTCTTGGCAGACTACCCACCGGCGTCCTTTTTACTTTGGCCTGGAATCCTCCGTGCATATGCAGTCTCGATATATAGGACGAGCAGAGTCTCTCTCTCTCTCTCTCTCTCCGGCGCTTCCGAGTTGCCAGGGAGCGAAGCCGCTAGACTTTGATCGATAAACAACGTAATCGTTTTGCGGGCATCAGCCCGTGCCTTTTTTGTGTGCTCGTCGCTCGCTTTTATTTCGCCCGAAGACCCGATGAAATCGCGAAGGATGATGAGCTGCGCGGGGATTAATTTTAAGTGAAATCTATGGCTCGCAAGCCTGGTTTTACCTCCGTTTTCGAAAAAAAAAAAAAAAAAAGAATTTAATTTTAGTGAGAGGGTATCCAGTCACTTTTGTGGATGATAAATTGATTTATGTTTTAAACATTTTTTTTATAACAATAAGCGGTTAACGTATAATATCCAAGAGAGCCGTGTACTTTATGGTCGGGGTGTAAATTTTACTTGAAAAAGTTTAATATTTTTTGAAAATTGTTGTTCTCTTGTAAAGTATAATTAAATTAACAGCTGGAATTCCTGTTTTTTCTCAGTAAACGACTAATTGCTTCGAAAATGAAGTAAAATAGCTTGAAAATTCTCTTGAATTTCTTAGTAATTCAAAATTAGCAGAAACTATTTGGAATTTGCTAGTCAAAATACGCACTTGAAATTTCAATACTCCTTAATTTTACTTAAGCTTATTACATCGTACAAATTCAAAATTATTGCTCAAGAAATTTCGTCCCTTTAATCTTACATATTCCTTTGCAAATTTGACCAAGAATATGCAGCACGCCGGGACATTAATTAAGAAGCCTACTTTGCCCCGTCATGTTTCTTTGAGACACATGAGAATATTGAAGACCTCCGCACAGCTCATTAGAACGTAATTACAAAGTTTTGAAACGAAAAGCACTTGCCTCGAAAGTCCAGTTAAAAACATATTCCAACGCAATTCAGCAGTATATATAAGAGCCCTGCTCTCTTATTTCGCCAAAGTAAGACATCACGAAGGGGTCTGCCCCTTAATAAATTCGGTGGCAATTCGAAAAAATCCGGCTCCTCGGCGTACTTCACACGAAATATCCCGTTCACGAGCTAAATTCTCGGCGCCCCGCCGCTCGGCGTTCGATCCATTTCACGCAAGACTCGCTTTCCCGCCCTTTATTCCCTCTTTATATATATACGAACGTCGCCGATTTAAAGAACAAAAAAGGGGGGGGTGGAAGGCCGAATTTACGCAGGCGCTTATCGCGTAAAAATGCTCGCTCGACGAGTAATTTAAAGCCCGATCGAATGGAACTCCATCGACGGGCCACTCAGAAATTCGAGCGGAGCCCGTTTATCAGCGGCATACGGAGGGCCGAAGTTCGCCGTTTTATTAAAACGATTCGCTGACGAATCCGAAAAACTTGCCCGAGCTCGTAGATCAAGCAGTCGCGTGCCAGCAAAAAATATATCGGTCATTCGACTCTCTCTCTCTCTCTCTCTCTCTTTCTCTTCCCCCTGCCCCTCCCTCTTCGACTCCTCCTCCTTCGGTGCGCCCTCAAGTTCGACGACTGACTTTCGTCCCCTTTGCTTCCTCCCTCCTCGGGGACGAACTTTCCAGCTGTAACGGAAGCGCGGCAGTTCCGCTCTCTCTCTCTCTCTCTCTCCTCTGGAGAAATTTCATAATCCAGTCTCTGGCCTGTGGACGCTATACGTATATATTTCGTATAATACCTAATTAAAATTACAAGAGGGTGCATTTGAATGTGAGGGCGGAGGTCGCCCCCGGAGTCGCGGCGAACGTTGCCCTGAAACGTCTTAATCGGGAATTGGCTTTTATTTTGTTGGAAACTTGGATGAAAGAGCGATTCGGCCGTCGATATTTTAGGGGATTTGCATAAGACGAGGAGAAAAGTATTTTGATAAATTTTAAACTCTGTATAATATGCCGCTTTATAACTAACTTCGTAAAAGTGAGGGAATTTACGTTAATTAAGAAAATTTCGGTAATTCCATGCGGATGTAAGAAATGTTTTGCGATAAAAGGACTCGACATGCATAAATAAATAAGTTTTAAAGCTGTTAAATCCAACGTTAATTGATTAAAGTAGGCTTGTGGTGAATTCAAAATTTGAACTGTGCTAACTTGGGAAGAGTAGTCGAATAAATATTAATACCAGTTTGTAGGTTTAAACTATAATAATTTATTGTATTGTATGTATTGATAGCATTGAACAATAACTTTGATTTTCATGATACACTGACTGGTGTAAGCTTTGTAAGCTAGCCTTAAGTTATTACATGAACTAAACTGAAATACATTAAATATTCGAATCAATTCGAAATATATTAAACATTATAAGAATTTGAAAGACAAATAAAAACATCATAAACTGAATGATATATTGTTGAAAGTATCTTCAATAAATTTTATTTGCACGTTAAGTGTATACCTTAGCAACAAGATTGAAGAAGTAGGAAGAAACTATCGATGGAAAGAAAGATAATTCTGGCCGCCTGCAGTTGCTTTCAGCAGCTGGGCATACGTAAAACCTTCGAATCGAACCGTTTACTCTTTCAACTGGCAGCTGCTCCTACGCGCTTAATTAAATAATTTTGCGTACACGTTGAATCACAGCTGCCCAAAGAAGTGAATTATATACAAATTTTAAAAATACACCGAAAATTCCGCGTTTGCTCCACTTTTGCGTTCCCGCATTAACCTGCAATGGACGTCGTTTATATTTCATTATTAAATTAAACTTTTAACCCCATCATCGCGGCCGCGATTATTCAGTTATCCTTTTATAAATTTACGATCCTCTGTTAATTAAATCATCATCCCGGGTAAATCCGCGCGCGGAACCGAACTCCTCCGCATTTAATTATTAACAAAGTTTCAAATAAACCCGACGAGAGCACACACCGACTTTTCGCCTTAATTTCCGGGGCGAGCAGCCAGCGTTCGACAAGTTGCGCCAAAGTCCGGGTGGGGGGCGCGGTAAAATTCGCCAAGGAGCATCAGCGCGAAACACCAAAAACATTCATCGAATCACCGAGGCTGTAATCGGCGAGATCGTTTTGGCGCCCCCCAACCGACAGGCCCGTGTCCCCCGAGTGGCAAAATAAAAGAAGCGCGCGAGAGCAAAACTCGCGTCTATAAATTGAATGAAACGCGCTGGGAGCATAGACGAGGCGAAATTCCCGAGGCTGCTGCCTGTCGTCCTCGTCGTCGTGTCGGCTTGATACGCGCCGCATAAAAGAGGAAGCTTTTAAAGGATAATCGCGCGGCTGTCGCGCCTGTATATATCTATATACCGGCTCGAGGAGGCAGACTCCTTTCAGCTCTCTGCTAGATGGAGGAGAAGCCGATGACGGCGACGGCGGCGGCGGCGACGACGCTGCAGTATATAACTTTATCGAAAACTTTCCTGCCGTTTGCACCTCCCACCGGCAGCCGAAGAACAAAGCCCGCGAAGCTTTCCGATAGTTTGCACCTCTCCCTCTCTCTCTCTCTCATTTTCGAATCCCTCGTTAAGGCCTTCCAGAGGTGCAACGCCGCTTTAAGTATATACAGCCGACCGATGTAAGACGAGAGAGAGAGATTGGTCCCCGAGCAGCCGAGTGTCTTTCGTGTCTCGCCGCGGGAGAGCCTCGGGAGAGAGAGCGATTGATTTTCTATCGGTGGAATATTATCGACTGCGGGCGGCCGCTTCTTCTGTCGCCGTTCGGATGCGCCGTCGATCCCGGTGACGAGTTCGGCCGCCATCGAATTTTGCGGCCCCGTTTCCAAGATGACGAGCGAGGAGGGGATTATTGCTGTTGCGAATTTTCGGTGGGACGGCTGTTCTAAAGTTTCGGACGTCGTTTGCTTCGAAGGGTTTGTCCTAGATTCTCTGCTCGTTTAAATAGGAAAATAGGGCTTAGAACGATGTTTATTGAGAAGTTGTTGTAGCATACTGCCTTTTGTCTTTTGGATAAACTTTAGGGTTGTATTCACGTTCCTTCATTCTACTTTAGTTTTAAATCTCAGGAAAAAAAAGTTTTGCTTTCTTAATCAGCGAGCCAATCGCATCGCGGTTTCGAATGCTTCGCTTCTTCTTATTACGGTTTGCTTTCAAGAGGCGGATCATTAATTCCGTCGGTAGGTACAACAATATTCGAATTTGTTTATTCCATTTGTTACTCTCGAAGCCGCTAATAGCCGTTGCTACGAGCGCTTGGCAAAGTGCCTCTTGTAGCCTGCCTGCCATTATGTTTAATCTAATTGGCAAAAGTAATTACACCGTGATAAGCGTGCGTTCAATTAGCATCGCATCCTTTGTTTATTATTGTTCGAGTTTACTCGGGAGGTTGGCGCTTATTTGATACGCGGTAAGAGTAGGTCGCCGGTAAATTCGCGCTTCTTATCTCGCGGGAAATCTTATTTAAAAAGTGCATTTTAAGCGATCCATCTCCCGGTCTGTTTCCCTCTCCTCGCCTCCCGGATAAATGACTATTCAAGACACTCTCTCTCTCTCTGGCGTTTACGTCTTTTCGCACTTTAGCCTTCTCATTCTCGTTCTCCCTCCGAAGAAATTGATTTTCTTTATGTGTACATCGACGCTCCTCCGACAAGCTCCTCCTCCCCCCCGTTGATGGGAGACAGAGCGCAAAGACAGTAATTCCGCAGCAACAGTTGCCGCGACGTTGAGGCTCCGGCGTCTTGTTTTGCTCCGCGGAATGAGAAAAGCACGAGGCGCGGCGGCCTCGATGCCAGCGCGCGGCGCGCATAAAACGAACTTGATGACTCGCCGTGAAAAAAAAATTGTAAGCGCCGCAGCGGCGCAGCCGCGGATTAAACATCGTGCAAAGTGCTCGAGCCAACTGATTAAAAGACGCCTCGGGCGCCTCTTTTACGGGGGGAGGATTTTTTATGTGCCGCGGGAAATCGATGCGAGGCAAGTAGGTTGAGTCAATAAGCAAAATTGAATTCGGTCGGAGAGCTCCGGGGATTTCGATGCATTAATACCTTGTTTGCGGGGAATTTCAGTTTAGTGCCGGAGTTCGCGTGTTGGCTTCCTTGACTGGCGGCTTCGCGAAACTTTTTAGATCGCGGACTGTGCTATTTTTTACGAAACTACTTTCGGCGTTTTGCTGCTCTCTCTCTCTCTCTCTCTCTCTCTCTCTCTCTCGTGCTGCCTTTGTATTCTCGATAAGTGTTTGTGATTTTCTGAGCCTTGCAAGCTGAAAGTGCTGCGGGATTATTGTTTTCTCGTGAGATTCTAAAAATTCTAGAAGTAAAATTTGCTGAAAATGAAATATTTGTATATACTGGCAATTTACGTACTTCCATCGCTATGCAATGCAGTTGTAATGTGCGTAAAGCGAGTTTATTAGCCCATACCGCAGCATCCAATCTGCATGAATTATTCAATATATTCTGTTTCAGCTTAATCCCTGATAAGTTTAGCAACAGTCGAGCTAACGTCGAATTCAAGAAGCGGAGGTCATTTGCTATTCCGCGTTGGCGTTAAACTTTACCCGAAAAATGTATATTCCCGCACGCTGACCGAACGCGAAAAAAAAAATAAAGTTTCAGTCCAGCCTCGCAGCCGCGCGCAGCCCTGCATCCCTGATCCGTAATTAAAAAGCGCACTCCTTTAATATCCCGTCGCGCGCGGCGGCGGCGGAAGTTTTCATTTTTCGAGATCCCTTCAATCGTGCAGGCTGCTCGCCGTGCAGCCCCGCGGGCAATCGGGAAAAGAAAAGCGCATAATGAGAAAAATAATTCCTCCCCCCCCGCTAATGTAGCTAAGAAAACATAATTTTGCTCGACTCTCCCCCTCCCCCGCGCGCCCCCTTTGGTTAAGAGCACGCAAAGTAAATCTCCTTAATTCAAACGCGATTAGCTAAGATTTAGTTATAAGGCTGCGTCAACGAAAGCGAAACAGAACTCGTCGACCGGAAGGGAGGGAGGGAGCGAGAGAGGGTAAAAAAAGCGTAAGAAAAGCAGATCGGCACTTGGTTTGTTTTCGCCTTTCCTCTCTCTCTCTCTCTCGCGGGCTCTTAGCGCGAGGGAAACTTTTATTCCGGCCCGGTAAATACGTCCGCGAATTGAGTCATAAAACTCGTGCGGCGCGAGCGTAAAAAATTAAATCACGTAGTACACGGCGAGAGAGGGAGGGAGGGAGGGGAGGGAGGGAGGGAGAGAGGAACTTGGATTTTACAAGATCCCTTAATGCTTGCACATACCTAATTTATGTATGAAGACGCCGCAGCCTCGGCAGAGTTACTCGAAGCTTGCAGCGAGGCTCTCGATCCCTTAGACCGACCAAAGTCTTGACGCCGGGCAGAGAGGCGCGCCTTTATTAGTCGCTCTCTCTCTCTCTCCCGCCCCGGCAACTTTATACCTGTATATTTTAACCAGGAAAAGCAGTCACGCGACTGCGAGCTCCTTCTCTCTCTCTCTCTCCGCCTCCTGCCGAAGTCCCTTACTACTGATGAGAGTAATTTGCTGTAGCCAAGGCGTCGACTGCAGACTCTACTTACTCGGCAAATCCATTTCGACTTTAAACCAAATTCATTTGCCCGGCAAGTTTTCGCGTGCGCCAAGCGTTGGCAGCGCGGCGAATTCGGGCGCAAGACTCGCCTCTGCTCCCCGTGTCCCGACGTTCTCCGCGAAACTTTTCATCGGGAGGATGCAGCTTTTTTTTCGCGCGAGCCGAGGCACCGGGTTATCAAGCGCGGTGCTTACTCGCGGTTTGGGTAAACTGTTGTCGGGCTGCAGTCGGTGATGAAAAGGAAGCTTTTTCGAAAGTGTTTGAGAAAAATATGATTGGTGTAAAGCGTTAGAAAATTACTGAATAATGGATGCAATAAAAATTATCATCTGTTTAGAGCCAGTTTGAATAATAGGAAAATTAAACAGAGTAAAATAACTGTTATTTTCGTGGAAATGAAGATTGACGAGCTGCAATGATTGCTTAAACTTTAAGCAAAAGGAAACTAATAATTGAAAATTATTTTAGTTATAAATTCTTTTCTTAGCAGGTTATAATTAGCAGCTAGTGATTTCCAAGCTATTAAATTTTAGTCGTTACGAAGGAGGTATTGAACTCTCGAGAAACTTTCCAATACCCAGCCTGAATAATAATATAGAAATCCCATTTTTCCTAACGATTATTATTATAGCGATTGCCATTTTCGAAAAAAAAAGGGTATTAAGTTCGAAAAACTGCTAATAAGAGATTACTAAGAATTCAAACTAAGGTGTTTTTCACGTTAAAACAAAGATTGCACGACAAATTAAACGTAAAAAGGAGGCGCAGCTTAAACGCAGACTCTTAATTAGAAAAATTAAAAAATGCATTCGTTTGATAAAGCAGCTGGAAAACAGCTCGGGCAGCAAATGCTTAAAATTCCCTTCTGATTAACAAAAATACAAACAGGGTGGCAAAGCAGCTTCGTTACTTAAATACGGGCGCTTTTAAACAAAGGGAAAAACTTGGGAGTGATATTGAAATGCCTGAAAATAAAAGCCCCCATAACAATTAATAATTTCCTACGCGGATATATTCGTGCATGAGCGCGAAGTGGACTCGCGAGATGGTTAATGAAATTATGATGATACACTCGGGCTAAAACCGTTTCGTATCGTGTATTATATATCCGCCGCACCATAATCTATAAACTCGTAGAAAATTCATTTCGGCTCATCTGAAATCGCGCCGAGAGCCTCGGCCAATATTGCCTTTTCATTTCTATTGTCCGCCGCTTGCTTGTGAATAAAAAGCACGGAATATTGACAATCTCTGTACGGGCGGCGGCAATAAATAATCACTTATGCTCTCGAGTGTTTGGAAATAATCTCGAAAGCGCTTTGTTTGCCTCCTCCCGCCGGGCTGCTCATGATTATTGTTTGTCGTTTTCGTATTTTTCTTTTTTTTTTTGTAATCCGATTTGCCGATCTTTCGGGTTTAATTATTCGAAAGCGCGAACTGTAGTTTGACGCGTTATTTGCGAGAGCGGAAGGATTTGAGCGTTTTCGAGTCTTTAAATTTTTAATTTTTAAATTACACGAAGGTGTCGCGAACTCGGGGAAACTACGAGAATTTGTAATCAACTTACCGCGGGCAAACTTCCGGCGTAAAAATAATGAACAAATTAGTGACAAAAATCGCGGCATGTAACATAAAGTGAACTTTAAAATTTATTCTCGAAGGTAAATTTCTTTAAAAATCCGACCTCATTTTGTCGTAAACTTTTGGCGTATTACTGAAATTTAGACATAATACGTACATCAAAAGCCAAAAATAAATTCTTATCAAAAATCCTTATTATTTTTCATGTTAACCGTCGGCCGCGCCGTAACAGCAATATTACAAAATGTTCCCAGAAAAACCTCTTCCCCCCCGCCATAAAAAAAAAGCTTCTATTTTTATAAGCGATAAATTAAATCCAAACGGCAGATTTCGATCGTTTTCATTACGCTTCGGCAGGCACTCCGCTTACCCTAATACGGCCTCTCTCTCTCGAGGGTTCGAACGTCGCCGACGGTATATTATAGGCGTCGTATCGGAGGGGTCAAATCAGGAGAGGCTGCAGTAAAAAAAGCTCGAGGCCCACGGCCGTGTCCTCTTGGAAATTTGGTCGCGCGCGTTATCAGTCGAGGAGCGAAGCAATAGTCGGCGCCGCGGAACGAGCCCGTACATCCCATAGATTTATCCCGTGGAAGGTGACGCGAAACGCCGCCGCATAATAATATACACCCGCCGCGCCCCGACCCACATACGTTTCGCCTCTCCCGATGGCAGCGACTTCGTGAGTCACATGCGCTGGGCTTTTTTAGCTCCCCCCGCCCCTCCCTTTTTATCCGCAGGTCGACTGCGTGCACGCCGAGGAGCTTTGCTTTGTGCGTATATATATATATGCGCGTGTACACGTGTAGCCGCGCTGCTTCGTTGTACGAGATCCCCTTTGCCCCGGTGTACTTCTCTCTCTCGCGAAAATGCCGCTTTGAACGTGCAGCTGCCGCTGAAAGCTGCATGCGCCTTTTCGGCGGCCCCGGAAATGTAGGTCGACAATTATTCGTCGAGATTGGCTTGTCGCTATCGGTGATATTATTTCGATAAATTCTCGGAAATTCCGATTGATTATTATTGTGCTTTGATCTGTTACTCGGCGTCGAAGTCTTTCAAGTGGGTAATTACGGAGCTACGCGTATATATATCTTAGAATTTCAATAATACGCCGCATTACAATTGCTAATAGGGAAATTGCAATTGATGTGAGGTTACGAATTATTAATGCGTGCATTGTATATATATGCAGGTTTAACCACATAATATACTTACTATGTTAAAAGAAATAAAGTCGGTAAAACTTGAAAAATACCAAGTCGAAAACTAATTAATTATACACCTATATTGATTTATTCAATTATTATATTTCCTTTGTATTTCTTTTTATATTCATATATATTTATATTTCTTTCTTTTCCTGGAAAACTTCTTTTACGCAGCTGAGCTGATGTGTTCAATATTAAAAAGTAAAAATTCATACGATATATCGTGACCCTTTTAATAAATGAATTTTGAGCGCGTATTTTATAATAAAAATCAAATAAAGGATAAAAACTTCTCCGTTTTTATCGAGCTTTTGTGAATAGATATGAAAGCAGCAGTAAATCTATTTATAAATTAAAACTTTTTTAAATTTTCCCGAGTTTCGGAACGTAATCCTCCATCAAATTTAATCAGCCGTATCGCGCCGTCAAAAAAAGCCATCCATAAATGAAAAATTTAATCGAAAAAGCCGGCAAAAAAAAAAGTAAAATAAAAAAGTTGAAAAAAAAGTCGTCGGAGCAAAGTTTCGCGTACAACTCAATACGCACGTCTAAGTCAATAACGCCATAAATCGGCTCCTCAGCAGTGAAAAAGTGCCACTCGGCGAAAAATATATACGAAAATTATTCGAGCGTAAATCAGCCCCCCTCCTCCCCATCGCCGAGGAGGGATAAAAGAAAAAATGCATACAAGCCCACGAGATGACTAATAGCCCAGAAATCTCGCAATCGCCCGTCAGTGTTTATCCAGTCTCCCGGAAGTAGGAAGAGAGCGGAGCTAAAATCGTCCATACATCACTTGACGCGTGCCGGCATAGAAATGGAGATCCTCGGAAGGAGCCGAAATCAAGATGTCGAGGAAGTCGTCGTCGTCGTCGTCGTCGTCGCAGTCGACGTCGTCTGCCGGGGGGGAAAGTTTCGCTTGATAAAAGGGAGCGTATCGGTGTGGGGGGAGAGAGGGCCGGACGATTTATGAGCGGAATGAGCGAAGTTTTCGATTCGCGGATGCCACACTCCAGAAAAGCCGCGCGCTGTCTTTTGTATGGAAGTCGATATGCTCCGAGAGTTGGCTGTTTCCTTTTGAATGCGAGAGAAAAATTTCGGGCCGCGGCGCTGAATTATTGGCAGAGCGGAGTGCGGTGTATTAGTCAGCTTTGCGCAGACGTACTTCTCGAGTAAAGTAAAATAACATCTATTTGAGTAAATGAAATGACAGGCTTCGAAGTGGCGAACGATGGTTTATCGTTCTTGTGGCGCAGAATTTCAATGTCGTTAAAATACAGTTTTAAATTTTATTTTATTATAAAGTCTGAGGCATTATCTTTCTAATGTGGAAATAAAACTCCTTTATATAAAGCATTATCATTTGTACATTCTTGAAAATCATCTAATTATAATGGTATTCTTTTTGTTCCAGGTAAGTGTCCCTAGACGCGGAAAATTTATCCCCGAAACTGGCGGTAAGACAAAATCCATGCAAAATTACCTCCCAAGCCGTCGTCGTCCCCCACAATACCCACTTTGCCCGCCGTTCCTCGAGCAGCGTCGTTCGGAAAAATCGCGAACAATGCTAACCCCCTTGACCATAAAGCCCTGGGTCTCAGGTGAAAATCGATGGTCTTTGACCGGGATCGCGAGCCATAAATCGAGGAACGGAAGCTATCGATCGGCTTCTCGGAGGGGGGAGGAGGACCTCCGTGCAGGGCAGCGGCGCGCGCATCGCGCGGCATTCCCATAAAGAAGGGCCTCGGAGGAAGCGATCTGTGTGCGCTCGTTGCCTTTGAGCTTTACACTCGCGCGAGAGCGTCAAGTGCACTGCCGGCGCTTTACGGCGAGAGAGAGAGAGAGACGCCGCTGCTTTATTTTTATCAGGGCTAACGCGATAAAGGACGCCTGCACACACATCGACGTCAGGCCGGGACGCGGGGTTTTGCTGTATTTACAAAGCCAGCGGGGAACCGGATTCCGTCTGGATGTCTTCGCCTTTTTCCGAGACGTTCTCGGGGTAATTAGCGCACTTGCTTCTGGTCGGCGCCTTGTTTTCTGAGTGCCTCGCGACGGTACGGAGGTTGACTCGTGCTGGGAATTATTATGTCGGATTGAGTTATTGATTTACGCGAAAATGTTGTAATTCTCGTCAATTGTGACCGTCGTGAAAATCTAAATCATTGAAGAAGCTTTTCGTTTTATTAAATTCGCTACTTGGCTAAAGATTTAGAAGAAATGTTAAATTTATTCCATCGGAAAAATGAAGAAATTAAATCGAGATTCTATTCTTATCAGACTGAAAAGACACGCAGTGAAATAGCACGTAAATATCGCACCTCTATAATTCCCTCCGTACGTATTAGACGACAAAAAGAACTCTGGCCACAATCAAAAGCCACCTCGCGCGAGCGACCGCTGCAACGAAACGGTCAAACTGCGCGCGCTCGTTAGACAGCAGCCGTCTCCTCTTAATCTCGATAGCTGCGACATGTATTTTTGCCGTCGGCGCGACTCCGCGATCTCCGGCATGTAGAGCACGTGGCGGCAGTTAGAGGGGATTCCCCGCATTCTTTCGCGTCTGCGTCGAATTCTAAGCGCGCGTATAGGCGTTGTTTCGACTCGCGGCCCAGGTGACAACGAGAGAGAGAGAGAGAGAGAGAGAAAGTGCGGCCTGACAGGCCGCCAAGGATGATGTATCGCCCCGGATAATACACGCCGCGGCGACAGCGCCGAAGTGAATGTAAAACATTTTTCCGCAGACGCGCACCAGCAGCCGGCGAGAGAAGCGATCGTCCGTCGGTCATGAATTTTAATGGTCCCTCTCCTGTCGGGGGCAGCCTTCTTCCTTCGGCGATGGAGAGGCTTGTTTACGCCGCTTCTTAACAAAGTGGAAACTTTGCGGCGTACTGCTACTGGATCGCGTCGGGGAAATGATGCCGCGCCTCTTGCGACTGAATTAGGAAATATAATTTTGGGCTTTGAGGCAACTGCCGACGCGAGTGCAGAGGGTTGCACGGTTTTTTTTAAGGAATAAGGATTATTGTTTTTATCTTGCATCAGTAGGTAATTTGATTCTGCGATCGAAGGTTTTTATATTGCCGCTTTCCTTGTACTTCTAATTGACTTATAGATGAAACTATTTTTCCTTCTAATAGAAAATTAATTGGGTAAAGTTTTAGATTAACTGCTGAAAATAACTTCCATAACACGCTCAATAAATCATTTGTTTTCTCGCAATCTGATCGAATTGCAAGCGATATTGAAATTTGTCGATTCTAATTGAATTTATGAAACTAAAACCGAAAACTAGCTCGATAAGAATAATAAATAAATGAATTCAAGCTCGTCACTCTTAAAACATTCAGCGGCTCCACAAAAAAAAAAAGTCAAATATCCGGTTCTACAGCGATAAAGTCTTAAATCCGGGCGGTGATCTTTCATCATCGGGCCGACTATCCCCGTAAATTATTTGCCCCGGCAGAAAAAGAAAGTGCAGCACGCTGCAGCGGGCAACTCTCTCTCTCTCTCTTGAAAAAAAGGCTAAAAGAAAAACACGTCCGCGTTTATCACACTCGCGCACTCCCGCCTTTCCCGCGCTCCGTCCTCTTCCTCTGCGAGCTTCCCGTCGTCGTACGCTTTACGAGAAGCCGGGAAAATTTTACGAGCCGCTTGCTCATCTAGCCGGCCTTGCGGAGGAAGAGAGAGAGAGAGAGCAGCAGTAGCAGTAGCAGCAGCGGCAGCGCTCTCTGCGAGAAAGTACAAATTCGGCACTTGGAGTACGTTTGATTTTTCGGCTTTTACGAGAGAGCGGTCCATTTCGCGCGAAAGGAATCCAGTTGTTTTTCCCGCGCCGCGGAGAGTGAGCGAGCGAGGGAAACGGAGATCCGAGAAAATTCGTTCGCAGCTTTAAAAGGCGCGCGTGTATGTGCGTGTGCGCAAGAGGGCTTTAGGGGGCTTTTTTCGCTCGAGCCGCGAGCCCCCGGCTTTTTCGGATAATTTTACGGTCCCGCTGTTTACGGGGCTGCGGTCGAGGCGCTGCACCGAGGAGGCCGCTTCCTCAATGGGAGGAGGATTCTTTTTTTTTGTTTTTTCGAGAGAGCGAGAGAGAGAGGATTTTCGACCGCGCCAGCCAAATAATCAAGTAGATGAGCAGCGCGGCGATCTGCTGCTCTTCGGAGGTAATTTCGTTAATTAGCTTGAGATTTCGAATGGGGAAAGTGTCGATGGATAAAAGAGCACGGCGTTGTTTCGTTTAGTCCTTCGAATTGGATACAATTAGACGACCGATTTTTTTTTGAAAATTTCATAAGCCGCGCAAGTTTGAAATAAATTTTGTAATAGAATCGAGCATAAATTCAAGCAGGAGCCTGAATAAAATATCCGCAGCAGCGAGCTCCCCGATAGAAAAAAAAAAAAAAAAACCACGCGTCTCGCGAGAAGAGACATCGGGGGAGGAAAAGAGGAGGAATCCGCGAGAGCACTTTCCGCGAAATACTCGTCGCTGCCCGCGAGAGCAAACTCGATTTCAAAAGTCAGCGGGTTCGATCTTCCATACATAAACCAGGCGCGAGGCTGCGGCGTCTATTTTCGTCGCCCCATTGGCTGCCGCCGCCGGCGCACTTTTCATTCCTCTTCCGGTTTACCTTCGCTTTCCCGGTAGGCTCTCGCACTACTCCCCGGGAAGCGCGGACGAGGAAATTTCGCGGATGCCGACGTTCGATCGGCTGCCGCGATTGCTCTTTGAATTCCGCGGCCTGGAAATTTCACTCCCCGGCGCAGCGACGAGGAGAGCTGAGCTTTTTTTATCGTTCTGCGCGATTGGCTTTTAAAATCGGATTTTCGGCCGACGGAGTGGTAATTGATCGCGCGACGCGTTCTTTTCCCGAGTTTGTTGACTAATTACGCTTTTGGTAATGCACGCGATTTTAGAGGAGTTTCGTAAATATTACAGGTTTGATGCAAGTACATTTTTTTTATTACAAGGTGTATTAATATAGTTTATCACAATAATGAATAAAACTATGATACAGACATGTAAATTAAAGACCGAGTTACAAAGGATTCTTTGATAATAAAACATATTTGAAATCCTTTATTATTAATTAGGTGTTGGCGAATAACTTAAATACTTTCCTTCTTCAAAGAGAGTTCATAATATTAAACTAATAAACAGAGTTTACGTAAGCGGTTTAATATATTTTAATCCTGTTAATTACATAAATAATAAATTATTCAAATTTATTTGAAAAAAGCTCTCTAATAAAATATTATGAATTAAACAGTTTATTAAAAATAAGACTTCATACGTAGGTTTAATAGGTTAAGAGTTGAAAGTATCCTGAAAATAGAGCGCGAAAACTCTAAATTACCAAGTACTGAAACTTAATGCAAAAGTTACGATGGACACAAAATTTCGTCACGCACGCCGCCGCGCGCAGAAGAAACGCAGGCGCGTGCGCGAATAAACGTAAAATGAATAAAATATCCTCCGAACGCAGGGCAATAAAAATAGAAAAAAAAAAAAGGAAGCGAGCTCGAGGAGAGAAGGCGAGGGAAATAGGAGAAAAAACGCCGAGGGAAATAAGGAGCTAGAAAATCGGAGGTGACGTAAATATATTTTCACGAGGTCGTGGCAGGTAAAGTGGCATTTCAAATTCGGATTCCTGGAAAATGCGACAGGAGACGCATTCGCTCCGAGTGACGAGTATTGAAAAAAATTCCTTTTTTTCCCAAGGCGCATGTATATCTCTCCAGCATTTTGACGGTCGATTATATTTTTAGCATTTTTACTTACTCGACGAAAGCGTCGCTGTTGAGTTGGGGAATTATGTCGCGTGAATATTTCACTGCTCTCGACTTCCCGACGTAAGTAAACGATGTACTTTTATTACCATTTGCAATTGTCGAAACAATTTATAATTGGTATTATAATTATTGGCTCGTTGAAAACAAAGGCATTGATGATATGCACACAATCTGCGGCGTTTGTAAAATTAATTTAATTTACCGAATCAAAATATCAACTGGTATAAATTGTATTTCAGATGAAGTAAATATAGCATTAATAACGGCAGTGGAACGGAATATTTGTGAAATTTAATAATGTTCCAATCGATTAGAAGGAAACGCGAGAAAATAATCCAAAATTTATCGAGATAATGAAATATTCTACGTCATTGAAATTCCGATCGCCAATTAAAAACCATCTACAATCAGTTCCCCAAATAGCCTTGCCAACCTTCATTATCGAAAAGGAATTCTCGAAAACGCTATCAAGCCAAAAGAATCGCACATTTTGTTGCTAATTTGTAGTTAATTTGTTACACCGTACCTGAATTTGCTCCAATAGTTTCCGAGAAACAATGAATACGTTAACTTAATATGAAGCTAGCGTATATAGCCACGTTTTCTATCTCCTGACCTTATAAAGATATCAATACGAGAATGGCGGCATATTTTGTTGCTAATTGTTTTTAATTTGTTGCTCCATTCAATTCTCAGAAACGAATGCGCCCTTTGAACAACAAATTAGCAACAAAATATGTCATTGCATTCATTCAGAAACCATGATTAGGGCTAAAGTTACAAAGGTGACCATGCTAACTAAGTTTTAAGCTAGCATGGGCCACGTTTGTGAGAATCAGCAGGAGTAACAAATTAAAAACCAATGATCTTTTTGAGCAACAAATTAGCAACAAAATATGCCGCCAATCTCGTATTGATATTTTTATAAGGTCAGGAGATATATGTTGTTCAGGACTATGTTGGAGCTTGAAGTCAGTCGGCTTAAAATTAATGGAGCTATTGAAATGTGTTTCCTGCAAATTGAAGGTTTAATATTATCTGTATCGGCATCACATTCAGAGAGTGTGAACTGAATGTTTTAGAAACGATAAATCTTTTACGCTTTCTGGGTTTTGTTATAAATAAGGAAAAAAACTGTCTTCTTCCAACAAGACGATGTGAGTATCTAAGTTTTATAGCAGATACTCAAAAACTTGTTTTAGAATTACCGCAGAAAAATCTAATCCAAAGGACTCTTAATAATTATCATATTGGGTCTTGGTACAAAATGAGAGATTTTGCTCATTTCATAGGTCTTCTAATTTCTAGCTGTCCAGACATAATATATGGTCTTCTTTACTCTAAAAATTTCGAAAAGAATAAGTATTATCATTTATTATTTATCATTATTTTTTATTATTATTATCTATTTTTATTTATTATTTATTAATCAATTTTATTATTTAATTTTGTTATTAACATCATTTTCTTATTATTTTCAATTTAACCAATATTTCATAAAGTTTTTGATGAAAATAGTGTCGCTTTTAGCAGGGTCGTTGGTCAAAAACTAGGCTAATTTTAAAAAAAATTTGCCAAACACTCGTGAAATAATGGTGAAAACTTCCAACCGGGTTGCTTCACTTTTTAAGCAACTTTTACTTAAATTTAAGGTAAATTTTACTCAGAATTTTTCTCCGTGAGATCAAAGGTCTCATTCGTCGCAGTCGTCCTCGGCGTTAAAATGTCTGTCCTGGGGAGCTCTCAGCAACAAAGCTTCGCTCCGAAAACGAATGAATATGTAATATGTTCCCTGGCATGCACGCATCGAAGGAATCGCCGAAAAAGGAGTCAGCTTTCGCATAATCCAGCCGCATTGTCGCACAAAGGCAGATGCAGTTTCCACCATGCAGCGTCGCGTGCAAGCAGCAACAAGAACGCTGCCACCGCAGCTCGAGACCTTATCAACTTTGGCGCATATGCGCTCGTTACCAAACGCTAAGAGTGTCTGTACGTGTGGGTATATAACGGGGCAAAAATCGTGACGAGCCGATCGCGTTGGCCGAGTGAGAAAACGGCGAATCGAATTACTCTCTTTGTCTCTCTCTCTCTCTCGCTCGCGTGTGTGTATATTCTGGGACATAACGGCTTTGCCAGGCGCCCTGGGAGGGTTGATTTATGCACCGAGGAGCTTCCTTAACCCATTTCTCAATATGCTTTCTGTGTCTCTCAAAGCACGCGTGTCAGTTCCTCTTCTGTGTTCTGTGTGCCTTCGGTGGCTTTACCGCCGGTGCAATCTCGAGAATATTATCAGGTGTTCCGGATTCGCTTTTTTCGCCCCCGCTATTATCGGGACGAGGCGGCTTTTGCGCTCGAAAGCGGAGGAGGAGGAGGAGGAGGAGGAATTTTTCCGGGAGGAAGTTTAACGAGCCGGGTGTTGGAGCGGCGCATTGTGCGAGTAATGGCGGGGCCGTATCTCGACACTTAATTAAGATAAACAGTGAAATTCGTATCCCGGCTCTGAAATTATATGCAAATATGTTGGATGTGGTGTTAACGGTGCAGTTGAGAGAACGGGTCTTTTTCGGGGATAGTCGGGTAGAGGTTCCTCTGGATAAAAATAATTAATGTGGAAATATATATCGTCCAAACTCGTATATTTTTCAATGTTAAAATCAAAAATATTAAACGTTAACTTTTCTTGTTTATTTACGCCATTAGTATGTTGACTCCAAAATCATCAAAAATGGAATAAAAAACCAATTAAAAAATAAATTAAAAAATAGAATGGAATAGTGTCTGGCAGGAAGACTTTATTAAAAGTTTTATTTTAGCACGCATCAGAAAGAAACATACAGATTAATCTCAGATATGCACACGTCAAAGCAAGTCCAAGAAAAGGGAACAAATAAACGGGACTCTTTCATGATATTAAACGCGGTGCAACAGAGACCTTTTCCAGCAGGCAAGTTATGAGAACGCATAAAGATAGTTAACCAAATTGAATTCCATCGAATGTTCCCTCCAACCCCTTAAATAAGAATATCATTAACGTCTCATCCCTTCGGCGAAAGCCTCCTTAGCCCCGAACAAGATACAGTCGCCCCGAGTAAATTAACAGCGTACACAGCGAAACGCCTATCCACACGCGCGCAGTCCAGACGCTTAGCTCCGTCGCCTGCATATACATATAGGGGTACTTTACGAGGGGGGGGGGGTCTGTATTGGCGTGCTACATCACTCGGGTATAGGTTGCGTCGATACGCATCGAGAAGCCATGCAGCCTCTGGGTGTCCTGTTTATGGCTCCGCCGGCGTCGGCCTCGTGTCCTCGGGGCTCCATCTATCGCGAGCTTTCCACGGAAATCGCGCCTGCCTCGTAAATCGCGAGCGCGGATTCTTCTGCCCCCTTCTTTTATTCCTCCCTTTCTGCCTCTCTCCGCGGCCGCCTTTTATTTTCGTCCGCCTTTGCTTGCCGTCCGCCTTCTTTCTTTTTTTACGTGCTTTATTTGCATTTGTCGGAGCGGCTCTGGACTCGTGCCTCGAGGATGTCGCTGACAGATTTTCTTTATGGCGGGAAACGCCGGATGCGCCGCCGATCTGACTTGCTGCCGAGCGGGAAGCAAGTAAATTGACTGCAGAGTTTGGCAGTTCGTTGTTGAGGAAGAACGGGATTGGCGAGCGGGAATGCTGGGTTTAAACAAACTTTGACGTTTGCAATAATACAATACTTTTCGCAATCGAATTTCGAACAAGAATGAGGAGAAAACCTTGTATGAGATGTTTCCATCTAAGTTAGAACAATATTGATCGAAGATGCAAAAGATAAACTGGAGGAGTCTATAAAAGTTTTATTATGATCTATGCTGTAAAACAGCTGAACCTCTAAATAAATATTATTCATTATATTCACTGCAATTGATTTTCCTAGAATTACAAAAAGTGTATGTTTAATAAATAAATCAATAATATATTTATGGAATAAATTTATAAATTTAGATCATTACAGAACTGGCACATAATAAGCACAATCTGCGTTAGGTATATATTCATATCTGTCTGCACTACATAATTTAAATGCTCGCCAATTCGCATTCGCGAAACGATTATAACTTTGACGTGTAAGCTAATTTTGATGTGTTTGAAACGCGTTTTAACGGGTGATTTCCTTAACTACTTGAAATTCATATTTGTTTCATGGTGTATGTAATTAGTTCCAAAGTACTTTAGTTCCCGCAGTCAACTCGCAAGTTTAGCACATTTTTAATTTTCAAACGAGTCTGACCTACTGCTATTTGATTCGCAATAAAAGCCTCGGGACGATTTCAAATATTTAATATACACAGAAATAGACGCTTTCTATAATTTTCTAACGTTTACAGTTTCGAAACCGACTTAAACATCGCTGATAATAGCAATGGCGCAAAACGAGATTTGATTCCTTATTATGACCCACGAAGCGTCGGCGATAAAAACCGGCCTAAATAGATCCGACAACCGGGGCAAGTCGATCAATCGCAAAGAATCGCGCTCCCTCGGGCGGCTAAGCAGGCATCGCTCCGTGCCCCGATAGACGTCGGCCGTCTCCTGCTGGCGTTTCAGACACGGGGCTTCGCTCGGCTCGCGGTGCGTATTAGGCGAAACTATCGCCCCGTGCTCGACTCTCTCTCTCTCGAGTTTCCCCACAGCAGGTCTAAAGAGAAAGCTCGAGGGGTGAAGAGAGAGAGAGAGAGAGAGAGAGAGAGAGAGCGAGGAGACAGAGAGTCGTCGCACACGCAAGCTCTGGCTTATACGTCGGTCCCGAGACAGGTGTACATAACGTCGCTGCTAATTACTGTCATTCTGGCATCGCGACGTACAGTAGGGATGTCCCGGGGCTGTCTCGGGCTCCTTTCGACGAGGCTTGCCCCCGCAGCCGCGTGCACAATGCTCCCCCACCCCCGCCTCCACCCCCCTCCCCCCCGTTGCATAACCAGAGAGATATTCGCGTACGTGCCTGCCGTCTGTGTGCGCAGCGCGTTCTGAGCCCAGGTTGCTTTCCGCCTTTGCAGGGGGCTCAAGGGACGGATCGTGTCGCGCGCGAGATGTCTTCGCGTCGAGACGCGCATCGGGCCATCAAACCTGGGGATTTCAGGCGTCGCTGCCTAGATTGCCTCCTTGTTTATTGAGTCGTTTTCGAATCGACTCGGCTATCGCCGATTGCCACGGGGGAGATTCGACGCGACGGCGATCGCAGAGAGAGCTGGGGGTTTTTTGAGAAATTTTTATTGCTGATTGCGCGCGGTACGGAGGGGGGGGGTTAGGGGTTGGATTTTCGTGCGGAGATTTAATTAAGCGGATGTTTTTCGCGGGGGAGAGTCGGCAGCTGTTTTGCCGCGGGAGTCGAGAGCGGTTGTTTACTGTTTTTTGGGAACTGACCGGAGCGCGAACGGGGGATGAGAAACGGTGTTTTCGCGAGATCCGAGAGGAGAGCAATACTTGCTTGCTCCACAATTAATTTTCGAAAACAAATAATTTAAACCCTCGAACTTCGAACTTTCTTCGGTGTACCGTCGAAGAAAACTAAAGAATAAAGTCGCGAGTGATTGATCAACGGGATGCCAAGTAGCTAATCTGTATGCGTTTACTTCGAGTTGTTGCTCGAAATGTGTATACACAAACTGCAAGTTCCCGCAAACTTTGCTGCGAATGCAAATAACTGGTGAACATAATTGCGGTCTGTTATTTATTGCACGAGGCCACTAATTAGATTTCATTAAACCTTTAGCTCGGATATATCCAGCAGCGAAAGATGCCCGCTATCGTCAAATAAAGTTTTCATTAATATTTTTCGACAAACTAAACAAAAGACCAATTCCGAGAGCAACGAAAAAAAAAAGGAAAGGGCAGCTCCTCCGACTCGATCTCGGGACATTGTCGCGGGAAGCAAATGTGACCTCGGCGGCAAGTGCGACGCTTTGAACCAGTTCGGCGAAGAGCCGATTCCCCGGGCGAACTTTTCCAACTTTTAAATGATAAAGTTGGCGCGCGAGCAGCCAATTCGGAATGCCGCCCGGCTGCCCCCGAAGCCCCGCCGCCGCCGCCGCCGCCGCGTGACGTAACCGTGCGGCGATGGTCCATTCGAACTCGTCCTCGCCCGCGCGCGCAGACATATCTGGAGAATAATTCCCTATAACCCCTCTTCGTCCGTCCGCGGGCAGGCACACGAGCCAAAGCGTATATGTATAGCCGATGCGCTTCGCGAGAGAGAGGGAGGGAGCGACTTCCCTTAATCTCTAATCTTCATTTACGGATCGCGTCCTCGTTCGATTTCCGGCTGCTCTCGCTACCGCCGCCGCCTCGAATTCTGGAGATAGAAGGGTGGGGATCGAGCCAGGCCGTGGAATGGACGCCGGATATGGGAGTCCGACTTTGGACGAGGGAATTTCGCGGCCGCCTCTCCCTCGCGAGATGGCCTTTTCATGGCTCGAGACGGATGGAATGTGTGTGTGTGTGTGTCCGTATGCGGGGGGGCTGAAAAGAGGGCAGGGGGAGGGAATGGGGCCTGATCGATTTGCCGATCAAGTCGCTGACTGATCCCCCGCGGAAAATGCCGGGAGAGGACGAGAGAGAGAGAGAGAGAGAGAGAGAGGGAGCGCGGCGGTTCTCTCCGTTAGGTTATACGTGCCAGGACGTTTTACTGCGACTACGCGGTGAGAGAGCTGCGCCCCGGCCTTGATGGCTTGAATTTCTGAGATGTGCGCCGGGACTCTCCGATAATGGGCTTTTGAGCGCTGAGAATTTCGCGCCCTAGATTGTGGACGGCTGAATACATTTTTCTGGCCCGCGCGCGGGGAAAGTTTTTGGAGAACGCCCGGTGGGTACTTGCAAAAATTCTTTCGGCTGATCCGTTATGCTTTTCTGGATTTTGCATTGTAGATTTTTGGCTTTTTTGCAGGATTAGGGGAAGAGAAGGTTTTCGGTCACAAAAAGTTAAGGTGGACTTTTCGAATCCACGCGAACTGAAATTTTAAAACAAAATTGCGGTGGATTCATGATAAAGATGATGGTTCTATTAGTAGTTAGGAGCAATGGTCCTAATAAAATCAGTGGAATTTGAAAAAGTATTGATTAAAGCTCCATTAAAGCAGCAGTCGACGGTATCCATGGGAACAATGAAGATAGCCTTACCCGCTATCTTTATGCTGTAAGCACCTTCAGAATTAGTACTAAGAAGGACGCTTAAACTCGGACTGATGACGCAAGGCGCCGTAAACCAGGATTCAGTAACGAAATGTTAGGTGACCATATAACAATGTCTAGGTAGTAAATCTTTATCCCCTTACGAGGAAATATCTGGACCCCCCGTTTCATTGTTCCGCCGCTCTCGAGTCGAATTAAGTTATTAACCGGCGCTTTTCTTTTTCTGGCTCTCGGAAAAAAAGCGCGAGCTTCGCCGCGCGCGATTAAAACGCCTGGAAAATAATCGTGAAGCATATAGACGTTTGATTTCCCGAGCACTTTTGTTACGGCGAACGGCTCTCGATGACAAGTGCTCTTTTTTTTTTTTTTTTTCATTGACTGAGCGTATAGAAATCGAAAAAGCACGCATGCGCACTAAAAATAATCAAATGTTTGATTGTTCCCTGCCAAATGCATTTTAGCTTTAGAGCAGAAGAAATAAAGTTTCTGAAAGCTTTTGTGATTGACTGAAAATCAATACGACAAACCAAGTAAACTGTCCATTGACTTCGCGAAATACATATCCGACGGGATCGCTTTTTACCTGTTTTATACGGAGCCGCGATTGGATCTGCGTATTATTTCCTAAAAGTTGCTTTAGCCGGAAAACAATATATGAATTGCTCTCCGCCTCGATGAACCCCGCTTGATTTTCAGTGCGAAGGAGCTCATCCTAAAAACTATATATATCGCTTCCAGCGCATTTTTCCACGTGCCTTTTATTTTCGAAATTACTTTCCCGTCGGCAGCCGATAATCAAATAGTGGCGCATCCGAGGCGCGCGCGCCGCTTGATACGAGCTCTCGTTCGAGTTCAACTTTTAATTCGCTAGAGCCGATTTTTCTCGGAATCTACCCCACTCGATCCTCTCTCTCTCTCCAAATAAGGCTAAATCCGTCAAAGAGTCAACGGCGCATTTCCCGGCGAGTGGCAATAATGGGAGATTGCAAATTTTACACGCACCCCGGTGATTTCTTTGCAGGTCGTTCGCAGCCGGGGCGAGGAAAAAAAAGGGGGGAGGGGCAGCGCGATTGATCTCGTCGGGTCGCGATCGTGTAAAGGCAAAAAAAGGCCGGACTCCTCGGCGGTTTCAGCGGGGCGCGGAATCGACTGTTTTTGCCGGACGTCTTTTTCGAGAGAGAGAGGAAGTATCGGCGAGCCGCGGAAATTCGATTATCTTTTCTTCTTCCCGGGATAAAACACGGCCCTGCTTTCGCTCGCCCAGCGTTTATTAGATTCTCGCTGTATACACAGAGAGGGACGCGTGTGGGTGTGTGCGTGCGAGGGAATGCATACAGGAACGGACGCCCCACCGCGGGAATAAGAGAGGAAGAGGAATCGTGCGAATTATCTCGCTCTCTATCTCGCTTTTTTCGCCCGTGAGATCCGCAGGTGCGAGTTGCAGTATTCGTAACTCGCTTTTAACGCTAATTGTACTCTATTGTGGTACCCTAAAAGCCGTGTGGGATCCGCCGCTCTTTCTATCTTTCCGTCTGTCTCTCTCTCTCTCGGTCTGGCGTGAAAAATGAAAGGGCTGTTAAAAGCGATTTCGTTCTAGGGGGGCGAAAATTCGCTCGTGTGAACCGTTGCGAGTCGCTTGGTAAACGATGGCTCGGGAGGAATATCATATTTGCTAAGCGCATTTTTGCGCGATTGGCTTTTTCAGTTTCATCGCCGCGCGCGAGAGCGGCGAGAGGGGTTTTGTGTTTTGGTTCTATTGCATTTTTGGGGAGGGGGGTCTTGTCTATTTTGTTGCTGATAGCGTAAACGCTTCTTCGGCGCTTTCGCTTGCTGATGCCAATATTGAAACACACTATCCCGGTGTTCATTGCGTTCGTTTCGGTGGGTAAATTTCAAACAGAGCTTTAATAATGAGCTGTGCATTGACATTTCCTGATAATCCGAACGGAATTGAATTATTTGTTAAAGGAACAGGGAAGAAATTTCTTGTTTTGTAAAATATGATGGTGGTGGTGACCTTAGTAATAAAGGCAAGAGAAATGTATTTTTGCTACAAAAAAAGAAATTGATAGTTAGTACATTTATTTGGCTGAACAAACAAGTATCAAATTTTATGTATGAGAATACGACCGCAAATATCGAATGACGATAAAACGACAGTTTTCAAATTATCGATTAGCTGTAAATATGACACCGTTTTGCCCAGGAGATATTTATTTTATTCCTGTCGGTCGTAAAAACTTTAGAAATTTCGTTCGATTATATTTCCAGCCAATGAAATAAAAAAAAAAAGTTTAAAACCATCGTTCGCATTAATTGGGCGAATCATCAAAATTTGCTCTTCTCATTTCAACGTTTAATTGGCAGGTCTAACGCATGATGTAGCTCGACTTTAATTAGAAATTTGCGTGATCTTTCAGTTCCATGATTTGGCAATATTTCAAAAACTAGGTCGTGTACTTTGTTAATTAAATAGAATTTCAGCCAATCTACTTTTTGCTTTTGATGATAATCCGTAAATTCATATGTTCCTAATTAAATTATAAAATTAATGCTGCTGATATACATTTCATGCGCACTTTTGTCAAGAATAATTGACGTTTTGAAAAATCCAAAAGTATAGCGTAGTCACGGTTTAATAATCCATTTAATACCTTTGAGTATTCTAATTGCATGAAAATGGAAACAAAAAAAAAATACCATTCATCAATCGTCTCGGCGACTACTTAACATCACCCTAAATATCATTGCAATCAATCCAACATCCGCGGCCATCGGCGAAATCGAGGTTACGGCGCATCCCAATAACCCAACACTCTCGCCTTACCCAATCAGCATCCGACCTAGAAGCCCCGGCAGCCAACGAAAAAACCTCGTCGGACGCGCAAATCCCTCCCCTCGACGGCACAAAGACTGCGTGTGTTTTTTTTTCTCTTCCTTCTCCCCGCATATCGATAACCCGCGGCGCCGCCCAATTCATTAGCGGAGCCTGGATCCATATACGTATACCACTCTCGCCCACGGCAGGCGTACATACGTAAGCGGAAAACTTGGGGGCGAGCGGAGAGAGAGAGAGAAAAAAGAAAAAGAAGCGGCGGCGGCAGCCGAGAGGCGCGGATAACGAGGCGCGGGAGAAAGAGGCGGCTCGCGTCGAAGGGCAAAAGGAAAGGGAGACGTTAATGGAGAAAGTGCTCCGAAAGGGACGAGAGGATTATTTGCGAGGCTCCCGAGTGCTCGCGGCGGGCGGGAGGCGCGAGGCTTTAGGCGCGTTATAATTTAATCAATGGGGGGATAATTGTTTGGTTCCTTTTGTTTGCAAGAAGGCCAGGTGATCGCGGGGAGGGGGGATGGGCCAGCACGGAGAGTGTCGAGTAATGATTGCCAGTTAATTGATTGGTAGCGCGCGATCAAAGCGCGTAATTCTGTGTCTATTTATCATTTGGTAATTTTGCCGACGGCGCTCTTGTCAATTTCAGGAATTACATTATTATTTTCGCATGAAAATTGTAGTCGCCAAGTGTAATAGATAATGTTTCGCTCGGCAATCGAAGATGAGCGATGCACTCAGCTAATTCCATAAGAAAAAACACGCCGAAACACACTTTTGAGATAGCGGCGAATGATTTCAGCCGAAATAAAGGATGGGCAAACGCGCGTCTCACCGGCGGTCGATTCGAAACAAAGAGCAGAAGGCAGAGCGAGCCGTCGAAAAACAGAGCAAAGCGGCGCCGAAAGCGGCCGAAATGAAGTTTGCGAACGGTACAGACCTCCCGAAGAGAGAGAAAGAGAGATGGGGAAAATGAGAAAACGCGCGCGAGGGACAGAGATGGAGTTTTTCTTTCCGCGACCTCAGCACATAATCGCGAAATGGGGATGGGCTTGCCGCGCGGACGTAAGAGTAATCCCCCTTGTCAGTCTCTCTCACTCTGTCTCTCTCTCTCTCTCTCCGCCTCTCTTTCACGACGAATTCGTCCGCCCCGTCCCCCCGATGCGGTTTTTATCAGCGAGGCTTTCCAAAGTGGCAGAGCAGCGACGGCTGGAATGAGGGACTCGCTGCGAAAGCTATATCCTCTTCCTTTTTATCTACATATATATATAACATCGCGTTTTTTTGCGCCTCCCTCGGATCGACCTCCGATTAAAAGCCCTTTCTCCGACGGCAAAAGCCTTCACCCTCCCCCCCCCTCCTCCTCGTCTTCTTCGGGAGAAACGTTTTTATATGGAAAATATTCGCCGTATTGAAATGTACGCGCGAGCTGCCAGTTGCTTCAGTGATACATAGGCTGGCACGGGGGGGAGGCGAGAGGATACGACTGACTGGAGCGGAACGGGGAATTGCTGTTTTAATTCCCCGGAGTGAAGTTGTGCCGGAATTGCCGCGAAGACACGGGGATGCTCGAATTTTTAACCTTTCGATTTCGGGAGAGGTGCTAATCGACGACTGTCGCCTGAATTTTTGCGAATTTTTACGATGCCAAAAGTTAACTGGTTCATGTTGATTAGATCTAAAATTTATCGTACCGTTTTAGATTGAATTATGGATTAATTTAAATTGGTTATCACTAATTAGGCTCACTTTAGCATTCAGGATAAAAGTGAATTTAACTTCTAAATTAACGTTTAAAACTGGGTCGATGCAATTAGTATTTCTACATTGTTGTTTCTACATTCTTAATTTTCCAATAGTATTGAGTAAAGTAACTGAATTTGGATGATTAAATTTTAAGCGAACATATAAAATTTTCTAATTTTGCATTTGTCGAGATTTTAATTTTTTACGAAGCTGCATTACTTAATTAAATTCTAAGTGCAGCAATAATGAAAGCAGCTACCCCCCCCCCTCCCGGTCCTCTCTTCCTTCAATCATTACGCGTTCTCTCTCGTTTTTGCACCCTTTATCCGGGCTCTTTGCTCATCCTATTTATCCTCAATCAGTCTTACTCGGCAAGTTTTTTCATCTGGCGGCGCTCTGCCGCGTCCACGCGGCAACAGCGGCAGCGGCGGCGACGGCGGAAGCCGTCAAAAAAGCGCGGCTGAAGTGCGAGGCACGCGCGAATAAAATTTCCAAGGCTCGAAATGAAAATCCGCAAACGAAAGTTGCCCTCTCCCTCTCTCTCTCTCTCCTCCTCTCGCTTTTCGCGTCACCGGAGTCGCGCCGCGTACACATCAGAAATCGCGAGAGCGTTTCTCTTCCTCTTTTTCCTCTTTCCACCTCTCTCTCACTTCTCCTTCTTCATCCTGGATCCTTTTTTTTTTCTCTGCTGCGGGCTGGTGACGCTGCAGGGGGTGGAGAGAGAGAGGGAGAGGACGACGACGCTGCGACGTTGAGTTTTCGAGCGTTCGCTCCGCGTCAGCGATTTGCGAAGGTGAGCTCTCGCGCGCGCTGGGAAATAAAGAGCCCGAATGAAGAGTATTTTCAATGTTTTTCACCCCCCTCATCCCCCTCTAGCTCCCCGACACCGCTCTTCCTCTCCCGATCAAACCGTTCGATTTTTCTGCCTTTTTTTGACAGTTTGTGTTTTGAGCTTTTTTGTTTTTTAATAATTCGGCTTGGGCTCGTTTTCGTTGATTTTTTCATTTGTCTGATAAAAGATTTTTATTTAACGATAAATGTGAAACTGGGTTAGAAGCTTTTGATTTATTTTGAAAAGATAAAACTAGAAATAATCTGGATTTCAAAATGGTTTATTTTAATAAAATAACCTAAATTTTCGTTTAAGGTGGCTCCGGCGTTGCGGGCCGTATCATGAAGGAGCCCTGCGAGGGACACTGAATAATATGTTACAAAAATTATGTAGATAGGTTAACAATGCTTAATTGCATTCATTGTCAAGTATTTTTAATTAAGAAAACCCGACAATTACTGAGGCATTAAAAAAAATTATTAAAAATATTAGTCTCTCTAAACTACGACGTCAGTGAGTGCAAAAATTTGACAACATATAATTTTTTTGGTTAAAGTTGAATGTCCACGCATGCGCAAACGTAATCCTCGGTCGTGACTTTTCGGCAAACTTTTTTTTCCATATTATGAATTAAGTTTTCTTTTATATTTCATTG
>JAWWML010000031.1:13118579-13217710 GCA_035047165.1 Ormyrus rosae | reverse complement strand
AGAATTTTTTTCTGAAGGATAGTAGGCTCTGATAATCTCCAGAAAAATTACTAAAAGATATATATATCATGTCAATAAATACGATTTTTTTCAAAAGGATTAAATAAAAAACCGCCAAGAAAGTGGCAAACTGCAGAAAAACAGGTTTGTTGGCTCTCTACAGGACGGGGGAGCGTTTTGGGGCAAATAATCGGTGTTGCCCACTTTTTTATTACTCAAGACGTATATTCGAACTATTAAAAAAAAAAAAAAAATTGAGGGCATTTTACCCATCTTAATGCGGAATACCCTTTAGAAAATGTAAAAAGTAACAGCTGAAATTGTAATTATTAAAATTACTAAAATTTTGTATTATTGAATTGAAGTTTTTTTATTAAAGTATCTAAAAACGTTAAAAGAATAATATAAAAAAAAAGTACCATAAAAATATTTTAATTATAATTTTAAGATTAGTAAATATTTTATATTATTCTTTAACGTTTTTAGATACTTTAATAAAAATATTTCAATTTTGAAATTTTGAGTAAAAGACTCTCAAGCATTTAAATCGTATCGCCACGGCCGCAGCAAAGACTGTGTGTTAGTCAGCTTCTCGGGCTCACTTTTTAGTCCTAATATTTTGCCTCATGTGTTGGTTGCGGTTAACCATTTTTGGTTATTCCTTGAAATGTAAACAATCTTTGATGAATTATGAAAGTACATAATCATTTAATGTCGTCAAAGAAGATACTTCTGGACACAATACTACAGTTTGAAAACAGGTAAATTTTGAAGTTCCATTGTTTCTTCAAGCTGTCAAGCTAAAAAAATCTTTCATTTTTGTTTGATGTTCTCTTTAACTGTTATTATATATAGGCTTTACTTTTTAATGCAGTAATGTATTTAAAATAGTATTTTGAAAGTGCAATTTATAAGTGCCATTACAAATGTGCACTTCTTCATTAGCGTGTCAGCACTGCCTGATATTGTACATTCATACGCATGGACAACTTCAAAATTATATTTGTTGAAGAAGAAAATGTAGCTGATTTGATAATACTAATTAATAATATTAAAACATAATATATAATTTAAAAGTTGAAGCTTTTCTTGATCACAATGGAATGCGAATACTTTTTATGCGAAGAAGTAATTTTAAGTTTAAAATTTAGTGCTGCGCCAAGTATTACGTTTTTAAATAAATTCTTTTATTGTGGTTTCCTGTAAAATGTGAAACTTTGGAGTTTGGCGTAAGCCAGAGATTTAACCGTTCAACCGTGAACAGTTATATGTTTTAAAATTATTTAGCTAACTAGTTTTTAAAATTAAAAAGTTGTATAAATTTATAAAATTGACATTATTTAGGAAGTTTTTAGATGTTAAACATTAGTTAGTCAAAAAATTTTAAAACATACAGCTCTTCACGCCATAAAATTTACAACAATTTAAGATCAATTAGGTCCAAATCTATTTATCGGTTCAATCTCTGGCTTACGCTAAATCCAAAATTTAGAAAACTGCATATCTCTATATAAAATGAGCCTAGGACCTTCTACCATGGGCTCATCTTATCACAAATTGTATATATATTAATAATATTTATTTTTATGTATATAATTTATTTTTTTTATTGCAGATGATTTTCCGCAAAATTTTTTTTAGGTGTAAGACCCCTTAATACAGTGTTGTGTTTTAAGGTGGCTCCGGCGTTGCAGGCCGTATCATGAAGGAGCCCTGTGAGGGGCACTGAATAATATGTTAAAAAAATTATGTAGATAGGTTAATAATGCTTAATTGCGTTCATTGTTAAGTATTTTTAATTTAAAAAAGCCGACAATGACTGAGACATTAAAAAAAAATTATTAAAAATATGAGTCTCCCTAAATTGCGCCGTCAGTGAGTGCAAAAATTTGACGACATAGCATTTTTTTGGTTAAAGTTGAATGTCCACGCATGCGCAGACGTAATCCTCGGTCGTGACTTTTCGGCAAACTTTTTTTTCCATACTATGAATTAAGTTTTCTTTTATATTTCATTGGTAACTATTATTTTTTTTTTAATTCTCATCTACAAGTAACGAACTATAACTTTGTACGTGTTTCTTACGAATGTTATCGGTTTTAGAGATGGTATAAGCATTATAAATACTTCAATTATGGTTCATCCATTAGAGCTAATGCAAAAGTTGATATTTTTGAAAAGTAAAATCTCTTCGGTTTGTTTGGCAACCTGACCTAAGTTTGATATCAAAAAAATTCCTTAATTTCGTACTTTTTCAACGTATTTTCTATTTTTTTTTCTTATCGACTTGCTAATTCGCCGGAGCCACCTTAAATAACTATTCCGACCGGGAAGCGGAAATGTCTTCTTGTCATTTTTAAATATTTTATTCAAATCTCAGCTCTGAAATCTGACTGCTAAATATTGATACGAATTAAGCACCCTAAATAAAAGAAAAATATTCATCACGTATACCGTGAATGAAAGCAGAAAAAAAAGAAAAAAAGTGAAACTAAAAATGAACAATAACAGAAACAACGAGATAAAGCTATCTATCCCTTCATGCGTGATTTGATTCCCGCATGCAAAACAAAACAGATCGAGCGATCCTTACAGCCGCCTGCATCGGCACTTCGCGCAGCTGTGAAACGAGCGAGAAGAAGCGAGAGCGCGCGGTGACGTTAAACTCGCGCGCGGACAAAAATCGATCCTCGGCGCACTTTCCCCCCGCTCCTCCTCCGCGGCATCGACAAAACGACTCTCTCTCTCTCTCTCTCCCTCGGGACGGTCCTCGATTTTTCTCTCCCCCCGCCCTCTCCCTCTCTCTCTCTTTCATTACGGCTTTATCCGCGGCGGTCTCTTTATTATCTCAACTATTACCGGCGAGTCGTCGTCCGCGCCGCGCGCCGGTAATAAGATTGCTCTGTTTTCGCGGCAGAGGCCGCTCTCTTACACCGAGGGCTGATATCCTCGAATGAAAAATGGAGTGCCAGCGCCGCGGGGAAAACAAAAGTCTACTTTTCCCCACCCCCTCCCGCCCCCGTGCCGCGCGCTCGGAACTGTGCCAGTGTAGCGCGCGAAAAAAGCGAAGACTCTCTCTCTCTCACGGGCTATTTGGAAAATACCGCGCCCCGGCTTTGGCATAAAATTTTATTACGGAATTTTATATATTTCGAGGACCGAGTGGAAAGTCGGATAATAAACGGAGCCCTTCAGCGATATTTGCGGCGGACTCGTACGAGGCTTTTTCGTTTTCGAGAGAGAGAGAGAGAGAGAGGAGGACCCTGTTATTTTGGACGTGCTTTATTTGTAAACGGCGAATGTTGAATAAAACTGATTTATGGAGCGTGCAGAGGAACATTCGTGCTTTTTATTGTTAAGTCAAGTGGTTTTATCTGTAGTTGCATTAGGGCAAACGCAAGACAACTCGCGCACTGCGTTGTGAAATAATTCACGTGCAGAAATGAGAGCTGAGGATGGATTTCCTTGTTTGACGAAAATACATCGGACGAATTTTTTATTTTTAAAGCCACATTGGGAAAATGGGTTAGCTTTTGGTAAGAAACTTATCTTGTTCGGGTTTAAACGAAGCTTCAAATAACATTTCGACATCAGCGCTATTTGAAAAGTACGTAATTATTAGCAGGATTCGCGAAAAGCCGGGCGCAATAAACTATTATTAATTTTTAAAGCCCCGATGCTCTTTTCGAAATGTTACGTCAGCTTAAAGTACTTTATGACATACATCCTCTGAAATGGAAATAAACTCGTCTTTAAGAGGATGAATCATTACGAGTACACTTTAAGAGCCCGCGACGTTATATATCTCGCTCTCTGTATTCTCCATTTTTAAATTTTATATAAATTTTAATGCTCTTTCAGTATTCAACGAGCCTGACAGTTTCATTAAATATTTTAGAGCGAACACTAACACACACTTTAAAATAGGAGCTTTCAATTGCGGGGAAAAGCATTTTTCAAGCACGGTTAAAACATTTAATTTTCTAGCTGTATCGAATTCGGGTGAAGAGCAGCTCTTTAAAAAGCATTGCATTAACTTTTCCATTTTCGTAAACTATGGATGTGCAGGGATTTTCGGGATTATTAAATGCGAATCTGATTTTGGAAGTTTCGAAATGGTAGCTTGAACGAAGCGAGTTAGAATTTGAGTAGTCTTCCGAAAAAGCATTAATAACCACTCACCAGGAGAGGACCAGGGGTCCGGGTCACAGATTTTCTTATAACTTCGGTATATGTTTTCCAATGTTA
Source organism: Ormyrus rosae (assembly GCA_035047165.1). Lineage (NCBI taxonomy): Eukaryota > Metazoa > Arthropoda > Insecta > Hymenoptera > Ormyridae > Ormyrus > Ormyrus rosae. The sequence continues at coordinate 13,213,462 of JAWWML010000031.1, read as the reverse complement.
AAATATGAAAGAAGCCACGTCCATTCGGTGTAACGCTCAATTTTTCAAAAGTTATGAGCTGCCTTAGCGAAAATCTAAGAAAAATCAATTTTTGTTCAATCACTTATCATTTTTTATTTGCTTTCTGTACAGTATTTTAACTCTGGGCATTCGAAAGGTGAGATCAAATCCTGTCGATTAAAAAAAAGATCATTTAAAAATCTTTATTTGTTCAAAAGTTATAGCTAAATAAAAATTTACAATAAAAATAAGCTAAAATTATGTCGGTGAATTTTTGTAATTTTTTTATGCCATTTTAATGGTCATTTTTTGTTTGACTATAACTTTTGAACAAATAAAGATTTTTAGATGATCTTTTTTTTAATCGACAGGGTTTGATCTCACCTTTCAAATGCCCAGAGTTAAAATACTGTACAGAAAGCAGATAAAAAATTATAAGTGATTGAACAAAAATTGATTTTTCTTAGATTTTTGCTAAGACAGCTCATAACTTTTGAAAAATTGAGCGTTACACCGAATGGACGTGGCTTCTTTCATATTTTAACATTGGAAAACATATACCGAAGTTATAAGAAAATCTGTGACCCGGACCCCTGGTCCTCTAAAGGCCTTTACACGTGAATCTTTCATTAAGCTTTAAAAAAAATCTCTCACCTATTTTATTCGATGAATCTTAATTTTCCACTGAAAAAAAATGAAGTCTAAAAATTAACTAATCAGATTTCCCGGTTCGAAAAGCTGTCGAGCATCTTTCTCAGAAATTTCGATTACGAATTAGCCTCCCTCGCCGGAGGGAAGCATCCCGCCGAAAAAAAAAGAAAAAAAAATCAGTCAACAAGAGCGGTAAGCGGGGAGGCGCGCGTCTTCAGCCTTCCTCCGGCAGCAGACGTCGACGGCAGATAGACTAGCAAGCAGCGCGCGAACACGCGTCATTTTGACCCGGGGGCTTAATCTTATTGAAATCCAGGGAGCGAAGTAGTAGTCTGCCGGGCGCTTTAATTTGTAATTTCGCGAGTTCCGCCAAACTTAGATTTGCCGAGCTCGCTCGCCTGTTATACACAGTAGTTTCTTACTCCTCCCCCCCCCCCTCTCTCTCTCTCTCTCTGTCTCTCTTTCGACGCAGCTCCGCGCAGCGAGGTAGGGAACGATAGCGATGCTTAGACAGCTGACGGAATTAGTCGTGCGCGAGGAGGAACGCCGGAGGAGCTGGGAAGGACGTATACGTCCCGAGTCCCGTCATCGTCAATGAGCGGATCCCGAGTTGATTCTTCGACTCGACGAGTCGAGGCCTTTGAGCATTCGGGCTAATGTGCGGTAATGTCGGCTTTTACTTGTTGATTTTTCCAAGGCGAAAGTGAGAGCGAGGTGTTTTTACTACGGCGACCGGCTTTCTCGACTCGGAGGTGGCTTCCGTATTTTTCAAGGGTATTGCGTTACCAGGGGGGTGTCCGGCTTGTTTGGATAAGCAAAATTTTCTGGAGCTCGCGGGAAATGTATTAATAATATTTACGTTGCCGGGTAGGAATTACTTGAATGGCGTATAGGAAATTTATTTTAAAGCGTTTCTGGAAATCGTTTCTGGCCTTATTTTGTGCTTCGAACGACTTGTCCGCAAGATGCGCAATGAAATAAATTAGAACAAAATTTTAACACGAAAAGTTTAATTTTTGCGGTAAATTGTGCGTCGCGCACAAGAAGAAATAAACTTTAAAGTATTATGTGGCGGTGAAATTTGTAATATTGCCTCCGCGGGATACCCCCGTTTGGTAACAACATTTTTGCGGAAATAAAATCTGGGAGTTACCCGTATTTCCGGGAAGGTTATTTTCTTATCCGAGGTACTTGAGGGAAAAGACATAGTTTAGCCGGGCTGACAATCTATTAAATGTATAAGATTTTAGACTATTTCCCGGCGCAATGTAGGTTACGGTGAATGGTCGACTATCATATTTCAGTATTTTCATCACAAGTCGCTCGGCTCACTTGCAATTTATATAGAGGGAAAGTCTGGAGAAACGCGGCTTCATTGATAGTAAAATGAAGGAGATATACGATGTTGACATCATGTCGTTCACGTTGCGTTATAATAAAGCAAAATTTTGTATGAAACATTTATTTTAATACTGTAAATTCGGTAATGTTAAACGAACTTAATCATTTTAGTTATAGCTTTTCAATTTCATTAAAAATATTTATATTAACGTTTACTGATTCATTTGGTACCATAATACATACAGTGCAAATAGCTTTGGTTATTTCCAGTGCAGAGATAATAACAGTGTAAACTACTATTTAGTTATGTAGGTAATAATCGTGTTACAGTGTTATTATATTAAACTTATGCAGACACTTTATGTTCGCAATAATTGCTATTTTTATTCGATATGAATGATTCAAAGATAATTATAATCTGCACCTCTGGGAAATGCAAGCAACAATGATTGTCAAATCCCATCGGTACCGAAATGGTTTGGTAAATCAATAGCTAATGTTACGAGATTCCAAAAGAGGGTACAAAATTATCTCTTTTTGAAACGTAGCAAAGCAGCTGTACTCGAGATAAAAAACAGCCCTGATCTAAAGCAGACACAGTTATCCTTGATAATATATACATCTAGTAATCCCCTCCCTCCGACCCAAGTATCCATCAGAATTCCTCTGCAATCCTACGCCAACCCGCTCGAAAGCCACATTCGAAATTCGGAGGCTTCCCGATCGCTCGTCTCCCTCTCAACGCCTCAAAGACTCGGCGGGCCACTTTGAGGCCAAGCATCAGGTGCACCTTAGCTCCGGGGAAAAAGAAAAAAAAAGGCCTGCTCTCGCGTCACCGTCAGGCGTCGCCTTTGCCGAATCAGCGCGAAGGTCGCCTCAAAGGAGGGAAGCGTGTACGACACGGGCCGCGGGCCGAGAGAGCGCCGCAGCTGCTTCGCGTGTACGTGCACACGCGTGCGCACACACCGGAAGTGTAATCGGACATTGCAGTCACGCCGGGCGGCTGCCGGTGTTCCCTATACCTGCGCCCCGCGCGGATCGGCCGCGGCCGCTTCGATCGTCGACCCCGGCCGCGCCGGCTGCGCGTAAGTGTTGCACGCCCGTGTGTTAATTAACGCGAGATGCGCACACACACACGAGGCGGCGGCGAAGGGGCGCGACGGCATTGCGAGGAACTCGGGGATTTTTAGGCCGCGTTCTTCGCGCCGAGCGATTTTTTTTAGGTCTCGAGGAATGCGGGCTTCGGGGGCCTTGAGGTCGGAGGGTTGAGGTTAAAGGGCCACTGGGTTGAGGAAAGAGTACGATTAGGGTGATGAAATTATTTGTTTTTTGACGTTTTGCGGAGCTACGTATGACGGAATTAGAAAGCCTCGAAGCGAGTCTAATTTTTTTTAGTAAAAATTTTCACGATTGAGACTTTACGTATATATATGTATATGAGTACAAGTGTACCCGGAAGTTTTATTAGTTATTGATGTATAACAGAGTTACTATTTAATTCTCAATTTTACGAACGAGTTCAATGGGCAAATGAAAATTTTGATTGAAAAATTCCATTTTATTTAATTAATATTTAATATTAAATATTTACTGTAGTAAATGCAATTAGTTTAAAGTTTCAAATCAAATAATAAAATTTAAATGTATACAAAATTAAACGAAATTGGGAACTCTCGTCTTTATATTGCTTTATAAAATTAAAATACATCCGAAAAAGCAGAGTACTCCTCTACTCCGAAAATACACTGATTCAGTTGAGAAGAAAAATGTAATTGCCCCGAAGAAAGCGCCAAAAGCGCCTCTGGAACGAAATTCGCCGGTAAAATATTTATCCCGGCGCGTTCAATCACATTCCATCGACGCGACAAATCTTTTTTAACCCCGCTCGCTCGCTCGCTCGGCCAAAGTACACAAAGACATTTTTCTCTAGCGGAGCTTAAAATCAAAAAGGGCGAAAAAAGGAGCGTGATCGAAACCTCCTCTCCCGCTCCGCAGGCTTTATAAAGAATGGCGCCGGTGGAAGGAGAGAGAGAGAGAGAGCAGGAAGAGAGAGAGAGTGAGAGAGAGCTTTTGCACGTTTGATGCGAAAGTGCGCGCGTGTCCAGCCAACCAACGCCAACGGCGTCTCTCCCCAAAGTGTTCGTCCGAGCGGCGATCGCTTTTTTCCTCTCTGGCTACTGTGTATTCCATTTGTCGCGTCGGATCGTCAATTATCCTTTCGCGTCGCTGCCCGTTCCGGCCGAATAACATTTAAAGGAGTGCATGCATGCACCGATTCTCACGCACACACGTACACACACACACACACGTCGTAGTCGGCCGAGGGAGGAGGGAGCTCGTTTATAAATGCACGTATCGCTGACTGCGACTGCGGTGCAAAGGTGGAATAGACCGCCGCCGCCGCCACCGCTGACGTCGTTGCCGAGCGAGAGGCGCTCTTTGCGCGGCTCGCTGCTGCTGCTGCCGCTGCTGCCTCTGCGTGTGGGTGAGAGAGCGCTATTGTAGGATTTGACGCGAGAGCCAGATTTTGCGGGATTGAGCCGAAGGCGCGCCGGTCGTTATTAGTCGTTAAGGAGACCTGCTTTCTCTCGTTTCGCGCGGGCTTCCCGCGTTCGGGATTAAAGCTGTTCTGAATATTTCCATCGTAAAGCAGAGGCTTTCCGCCGAAAATATATAAGCACGTTTGTTCGACGTTCAATTCTGGAAAATGTGAAAAAGTTCGCAAAGTCTATTGGAAGCATTGAAAATAAATAAGCATAATTAACAATCTGTCGCTTCGTCATTGTAAACGAAGAAGATTTCAGTTTACGTTTTATATGAACAATTACAAAATACACAGATGCGAAAAATCAATAAATGCTTTTGTCGACCGAATTATGCGACACAACTAATAACGGCCATTTGATTTTATATCATGCAGTCTCCTCGGCCCTCAAATTGACCTCAAACCAGCGTGCCGTCCGATCCATTAGATCAAAATTTGCCTTTACATAATACAACATCAGCACAGTCAACTCGCGCGCACAAACCCTTATTATGTAGTTTTTCTCTCGGAAAATATTGCTTACTCACGACCGAAGGAAGTACGCGGAAGCGAGCTCCCGTTTTCCCTCCTCGCGCAGCGGAGACTTCGCTCAAAATACTTGGCGTGCCCCCTCCTCCCCCCCTCCGCCCCCCGCGCGAAAATATTTACGCTCTTGGTTTACTTATGCATCCTGTAAAATTTGTTTTACGATCGGTTGCAGCGCCTGCCGCGTCTCTTCTCGAACGCCGCAGCGCGCGCGCGGGACTCTGGCGTGCGCGCGGCGTTACAAATAAAATTCGACGTTTTTATGCTTCCGAGAAGAATAAGGGACTTGCGAGTTTGAGCGATTGCAGAACGCGGGCATTGCCCTTTATTGGAAGTTTCAGTGATTTTAGCGCTTTTAGTAATAATTGTAATACTGTTCGATTAATTTACTAAGCAGTTTATAATTGAATTTAATTTGGCTCCAACTGAAGTTTATACCGTTAATACTTGTTTCGCCCTTTGACATGGTGATCGCGATTTATCGACCACCTATATATGTGAACATTATACTTTTCGAGTTTTTCAAAGACCAAATTGATGCATTTCATCTAAAGGAGGGAGGAAGGTTAAAGTTTGTGAATTTGTTATCTATGATTGTGAAAAAATTATGAAAAGATTTTGTTTTCCCTGTCGAAATGCAGTCTTATCTACCTAAATTAAAACACGCAAAGTTTACAGCTTACTTTCAAGAAAACTTATAAATTTAAAATGCAATTATCATCAATCATTCATCGCGGGGAGACGTTTTCCTCGAAATTCGTCAAAACGAAAAGATTCTGAGTTATTACGGTTTTGAACTAAGATTACGATATAAATCACGGCGAGGGAACGCAAATTACAATGGCACAAATCAAGCCCGAGTTATACTGAATAATCGTATATGCGTAGGTTCATTTCTGCGCTTTAGTTTCTGATATTGTGCGCAGGTGGCGCAGAAAAGTGTGTACGCGCGCGCGTAATATTGATAGCGTACCTGTACTTGCTGTATCGAACTTGCGGCAATAAAAATATTTCTTAGAAACGCCTGATTTACGGCTCAAATTATTGTTGCGTTTGACACGTAGTGCCTTAATTTATAGGAATTCTTTGCGCGCTGTTTCTCATCAAAATGGCTTAATTAAGGCTCTGCTGGGTTTTTCATTTTCTGGGATTTTAAAACATTTTATTAAGCAATCTGTTGAATAAATTGTCAGTGGATTGAAACGTAGACTTTTAGTATATTAAATTTAATTAATATTTAATAAAAACTAATTAATTTTTAATAAAAACAGTCCTTCGTACAGTTTATTTAATATTATTATCAACCTTTTGGAATTAAAAAAGTGATTTACACAAAAGCTTGGTCTTGTATTAAAAAAAGTTTGCAATTTATAGTTTACAGAAAAATTTTGTAGATTTGTTAAAAGAATAACTCGTATACCCTTAAACTGAAAAAAAAAATTAACAACAGTCCCGCAGTTTTCGAAAAGAACTATAAACTTTGCGCCATCCCTTAAAAGAACAATTTCCCGGCGCTCCCCGGCGATTAAAAATCCTTGTTAATCTAAAGCGAGGCACGAGCGACAATATTCCGTCCCGCTCTCCATCTTCATAAAGCGCTCGAAACTCGAGGTGCAGCCCTCCCCTCCCGCTCCCAAGAGCGAACTCTTAAAACTCCATTTCAGTTTTCGTCCCAGCACGCTCGTCTCTTTCAGTGGCATTAATCCCCGCGAATTCTCTGCCTGCAGGTCTGCGGCGCCACCATAGCGGGACGGAGCCAGTGGCAGAATCGTCGGCAGAGGGAGAGAGAGAGAGAGAGGGAGCAGTACAGCAGCAGCAGCATCATCAGGAAGGATACCCCATAAAGCGAGGCTCGCGCTCACACAGCAGCAGCCGCTCCGTATGATCCATACAGGCTTTCGGAGTCCCCACCCACGCAGCAGCAGCAGACAGACGGCCAGCAGCAGCAGCAGCAGCAGCAGCATATCCCTTCGGCCCCCGAGCCTACGAAAAGCGAAACGATAAGCCGCTCCGTGTACAGCCGAAAAGGCAGCAGCAGCAGCGGCGGCGGCGGCGGCGGCGGCTGCAGCGGCGGGCCCTAGTGCGCAGGCGCGGAGAACCTGCGCGCCGGCAACTCGCTGTATTGGGGGAGACCCGTAGCCAGTCTGACGCTGATCGTCCGCGAGGCGCGATCTCCGTCTCTCTCTCGCTTTCGTGCCTCCCTCGGCTTTTCTTGTGTCTAGACTGCGTGCGCGCGCGCGCGCACCGCTCGCCGAGAGAAGCAGCAGCAGCCGCGAGTGTGGTGGATATAATACTGCTTTGCGCGAGAGAAGGCATCCCGTCGAGGCCGCAGAGTCGCGAGCCGCGCTGACGATATGCACCGGAGGACGGTCCCGCGACGCGCACACGACAACAACGGCAGTACGCACGTCCTGGCCCAGGATAAGGACGACGCCAAGTGATAGATTTTTCGCCTTTTTCCTCTCTCTCCCCTCCGGTCAGCGACAACAGCAGCAGCAGCAGCAGCAGCAACCTCCCCTCGGTTTCGTCGCCCGTCGTACTGTTTTTCTCTCCTATACGTTATAACCCTTGTGCCCGGATGTCCCGGCGAGATATCCTCAGTGAAAATCGAGCCCTGTGACTTGTGCGCGCGTGACAACGACCTAACGTTGTTTTTCCCGTTCTCTCTTTCGTTGCCCCGTTGATTTCTGTTCAGTGTGTTGATTGTTCGGAGCCGTCGTGTACGTAACGCCCGGCAAGGATGAGCATCATCGGAAGCGGACGACTCCTCACCCGGAGGGCCCTCGCCGGATGGATCCTCGCGATGAGCCTCGGCATCGGCTTGGCCGCCTGGCAGGAGAACGTCAGGCCCAAGATGTACGTCCAACTAGGTGAGTGATCGTTTTATTTACGCTCTAATTAGCGGCTGCTTAGCGGACAATTTTCTATATGTAAACTTCGGAGCGCGAGGTGAGGCGCGCATTAGACATGCACGAAACGTTCGATGGAGTTCCTTTGACTTTGGCGCCGTCTCTGGATTGTGTCTCATCTGGCTGGCTGGCTTGTTTCGGGCTGCTTTTCCAACTTAGATTGGCTCTCTGCTATATGTGCTCGGCAACCGAGTTATGCCTATTTTGATGAAAGATGTACACGGGGCGGTGCAATTCGTAACTTATTATTTAAGAAGCCGAGGATAGCCGAGCAAATATAGGCACTTTGCATATTTCATTCCTTAATGGAATCCTCGAGTATTTATAAAACGTCTTGACGTCGCGGACTTTTTCAAACTCGCTAAACGGACTGGTATTTTCGTTCTTAATTGCCTCGGAACTTGTTCCCCGGAAAGACTTCAACTTCCGAAGTACGTTTCGCGCAAAGAGGGACGGCAAACGTTAAAATTTAAAAGATTCGTATAGGTACACCGCGAGACTCTTTCGAATCACTCAAATATTCAAATCCCTCCCGAGTTTATGCGTTTAACCGCAATAAAGCGGAATATTTTCGAACGGGCTGACCCCACTGAAATACACTTTTGACTCGGATATTATACGGCTGTCGAATAAAACTCGATAAAGATATCTGGGGTGGGACGAAATAAACGATTCAATAAAGTACGAAGCGCACAAAAAAGAAACTTGGCCGAAAATTTTTCGTTAAAAAGATAAGATTTCGATTTTGGGGGAAGAATGTGGCGACGGCGCTTTTAGTTTGACGGCATTTGTGTGTTTGTTGTGTGTAAGGGCATTGCTGTGTGCGTGATAAGGTCGGCCCGAGAGAGAGAGAGAGAGAGAGAGGAGGAGCGTTTGGACGTCGATAAGTTACCGTTTCAATGGGATTACTTTTGCTTGGGGAATTCCCGAGAGAGCTCCATTTGTTCTGAAAATGTAAAACTCCATTTACTTATCAAAGGAAGCTTTTCACGATATATGCAAGGCTTTTATTATTTCTCCGCCTTGGTAATGCGTTTCGAGTCTTAAACAATTTTTTTTTTTTTCAAAACATGGTAAAAGCCCCCCTTTTAGGTTTCAGTTCATTGTATCGCTTTATCTGATACCCTTTAAAATTTACATACCAGAGTATATTGGCGTGTTATCGGAATTCCAGCTATACGCACTTTTTCGGAATTGGTTAATTCATTTTTTCCAGTTTGCCCTTTTTTTAATAGATGAGTAAACAGTCGATAGAGAACGTCGATGCTCAATCGACCGGAAGCAGAAGTGAAATATTTAATTAATTGTTAACTTAATCAGCAGTTCCGACATACCTTCGTAACATTCATTGGAAAGAAAAGGGAGCAACCGATATCGAAAACTTATCAGCGAGTTCGATAATTTGTATTACGACTTAATTATCCCTTCCGTTTGCGTTTGCCAACTGGCGCATTTCTGCACTCGACGCAAAGTTCGTTCACCCCGTCAAACTGTAAGACCCGGCAATGCAAATGATTTCCGCGCCCGCGTCGCTTTTCTTTGATAATCCATCCATAATAATTTTTCTCTTTCCGCTCTCCGCGTCCGTCCTTTCCTCCTCGGCCGCGCGGCGTTCCTAACCAACCCCTCCGGCTTTCATTACGAATGTTAATCATGTAATAAACTTTCGAACGTTGCGTTACACGAATTTCACGAGCCGCAAAGTTATAACTCTTATCTACAATGCGCATTCCCCGGCAATAAAAAAAAAGAGAAGGGAAGCGGGCACCCACACACGAGGAATATTTATCAAAGTCGCCTTTCCTCCCGCGGAGAGAGAGAGAAAAAGTTATTACGGCGCGTGCGCGCGCGAGGCTCCACGTCGAAATCTGCGCTTGACATTCCCGGCATCGCTCTTGTGTATATACTTTACAACTTGTCGTCGCGGCGCACACATCGCGCGTCGAATAGAAAAAAAGGCCCGGTCGCCCGAGCCTTTAATTTAATGTGGAAGCTCGTAAAGAAGAAGATGAAGAAAAAAAAGGGAACAAGTTTTTACGATTCCTCCTCGTTCCGGGAAAAGACGCTTCTTTAATTGGGAAGTGCGCGCGGAAATTGCGCGTCGCCCTGCCGCGATGTCGAGGGTATATAATGAAAATTTTGAACTAGAGGAGCGCTCGGGAGACAACGACGGCTGCCCTTTGTCCGGGCTCGAGAGCTTAGGATCTAAAAATGGACTTTGCTTGCAAAATTTCATAAAATTAGGGCGAGTCTGCTTTTAATTAGAATTTTCAGCTCTCGGTCGGCTGAATTTAATGATTAAGTTAAAAGTTTAAATAACAATGTATTCGAATTTTCCGGTTTTAAATTAATCAGTAAATCCTGAAGTTTATAAATTTTTGAATGCCGCCGTAGAAGGCGGAATCACAATGGGAAATAATCCGCTGCACTTCGTAAGCTTCCGTGGCTCCGATAAATTATATATTACTTTCTCGACCTTACATTGAAAACTGCAGAAAAATAACTTTTATCGTAAGAATTTCTTTTTTTTTTTCACGAAGCGTCGCGCGAAAAGCATCGAGTGAAATGCAAACGAGCCTCGAGAATCTGCATCTCCGGAATGCGGGGCAAAAAATTCATATTTTTAATTTCGCTCTTTCATGAATATTCAAAGCGCTCTCTAAAAAAAAGAAAAAAGAAAAAACTAAGCCACTTCGCTTACGAACCTCTCCGACACCTTACCTCAAAGTAAGAAAACACCGCGAGTCCGTCGACCTCCTTCACACCTCGCGCCTCAAAAGCCACGCAATTAATGCCGAAGCCAAATATTTCCTCGGCTGCGAGGATCGCGGCAGTCGAGGTGCGACTCTCGGGACTCCCGGAACACCGGATTTCGATGGAGCCTCGCCGCCGTGTCCGGGGCCGACGAAAAATTACACTCGCCGCGCCCGATCGTGTATGTTTGCTCTCTCTTTATGCATGACGACTCGACGCGTGTCCTCGTCCTAAGTAAATCTTTCCCAAGGAAAGGAGGGAGGAGGAGTGTTACAACAGCTGTCGAGGATGCCTTTCCTCCGTCGTCGGATTCGTGGCGAGATCGATATTTTAAATGGGAGCTCTCTCGCTCTGTCTCTCGGTGCAGCTGCAATTACGCGCCGATGGCGCAAGATCACGAGAGTGTTAATTAAATAAGACTCAGAGCGGGCCGCGCGATTATTTTTCATTTTCGCTGATTATCCGCTGCCGATGTTAATTAATATTTTTTAATAAGTTTGCCCTGCTTAACAACGGTCGGGTCGCTCTGCTTTTTCGGCGACGGTGCAGTTCTCTCTCTCTCTTGGTGCCGGAGTAATTAGAGGTGTCTGCGCGTACGGAGAGAGAGAGGGGGGGGGGGGGAAATTAAATATGCATTATTTTTAATTAAACAAGCTTAATTAAAAATGCGCGAAGAATAATGTACTTCAGTTTCTGGGTTGAAAAGGTGTTACTTGCACTTTTTAAACGTAAACTGCACTTGAAAATAAAAGCAAAGTTTATGCGATTTCAAATCACATTTTATCGTTTTATAGGTTTTAATAAAAGTATTTCGTAAAAATTACGTATAAAATATTTTCATAGAAAATTAGCTGAACGCTGATTAACGCTGAATCGATAAAAAAAAATTAAAAACTTACTGGCTATCAGAAAAGTCAAATTTTCCGTCGTTTTCAGACGGGGGAAGGGGTCGCAAGGGTATAAAATGAAATTTCCTCCGCGCCGACATTTTACATGTGGCCTTTGCTAGACCCGCATGATTGAGAGAAGTGTACCAGCTCGTCCGAGTCCTTTTAGTAGCTCGATCTATTATTTCTCATTTCCCCCAATTCACCGAGGAAGGAATGAAACGAGTTTGATCAAGAGATGTGAAGATTCGCGGGAGTAACGTATATATTTTCTCACCGTTATCGTCAATGATTTTTTAATCTAATTGCCAGTCTCCCGATACATAGTTTTTGCGCAGTTTAAAATGGAAATGAAATTTAAATTTGTGCATTTATATTCTAGATTGCACTGTGGGTCTAGCGCGCCCTTTGTGCGTTTAATTTCAATTTGAACAAAGCGTTTATTAGCATAATAATTTCTAAACGTTCGTTAATGAAAAATCGATAGTTTATTAGGTCAATAGTTTAAAAGTAGAAAGGTATTACGTCGCCGTGCTCGATCGATAAAGTTAATGATAGCTTTTTAACGTTTATTTTTTGCCTTTTGCATAAACAAAAAAAACACACTCCTCTTGCGTCAAGAATGAAAGTGTTTAGAAGCAGCGGCTCTTGATATAAGAAGTCGGACGTTATCTAAAATTGAAGCCCTTCCAATTGTAAATTCGAAGATAGTCATCGGAGGAGCGAATTATAGATTAGAATCGCTTCCGGAAATGCATTTTATGACTGCCCGGGCCATTAAAGTTCGAATAAAAACGGACGTTCGTAAAATATGGATGCGACTTAGTGTCTAGAATGGTAAAGTCTCAGAACCGGCTGCTTTTGAAGATAAGGAATCACGTTTTTCAGGTTGACCGTAAAGGCGGGGAGACGTATCTAATTTATAGGCGAAGGTCGGCTCGTCGGTATTTTCCTCTAAAGGTATTCTTATTTCGTTATAAAATTAATCAAGCCGTTTCTTGTACAAAAAATAAATAAGGTTCAATTATAGACGCGCTGTTTTTTTTTTTTTTGTACGGAAGGGCCTTCACTCACTGTGCCGAGCAAACAAAACTCCGAGAAGCGTTCGTTTCGAGGGGGAGGAGGAGAGCTGTTATAAATCAGGACAGTAAAAAGGATTTTAATATTCCCAGAAACGGCTTGCAAGGCAAATAAAGAGAAGCATGTGTAGCGCACATGGCGAGAGCAGCTAACCCCAACAAGACGGGCCACAGACGAGAGAGAGAGAGAGGCGAAAAAGATAAGAGGAAGCGGAGAGGGAAACGAGAGTCAACGCTCGAAGCCATCGACGAAAGCAAATTTTCCGCCCCTCTCTCCGCGCCGCTCTCTGGAAGGAGAGCTCCAACCGACGAGTCCCAGTTTACCTTATACAGTAACGCCATAGGAACTGGCTTTGAGCTGCTTTTGAGTGCACTCTCGAATCTCTCCCCTCTCCCCTCCCGCGTGTATATACCGACGCGCCGGCAGACGGCTGCTCACGGTCACTGTCACACAAACGCGCGGGAAAAAATGCGCCCAGAAATAGCCACTCGACGGAGAGAGAAAGAGAGAGAGAGAGAGAGAGAGAGACGGGGGGGAGACGCCAGCAGAAGCGATCCCGCATCATTTCGAACGGATCATTTTCACGGTGCGCGCGCCTCGACACGACTATTACGCGTCGAGTGCACGCAGCGCGCGACGCGGCGCCGTTCCCACAAGGCACAATTGTCGCCCCTGTCGCTTAACGAAAGGCTTCATTTCGAGGCGCGGATTTATTTTCTTTGTTTTGACGAGGCTTTTGGGAGGATGAGGGATGGCGCGGTTTTTTTTTCTTTTTTTAGAACATTTTCCGATTGACTTTGCCGCGCTGATCCCCCAGGTGATGGATCACATGGTGGGAGTATGGATGTGTCGATGATATTGATGAGTGGTTGAGCGATGCGGATGGCGCTGCTTTTTCGGAGCGACGAGTAAACGGGAATTTTTTTTTTGTTTTTTCTCTTTAAGAATCGATATCGCGCGAGTTCTTTTGGCCGGTTCTTTCGAGTTTTTTTTTCGAGTTCGTTCGGCCGGAAAACTTTTTTTTCGCGAGAAAACTTTTATATCAAGTTTAATTGGATTGTCTAATCTTTACATATAGATTGCGTCATTAGCACGTGTAATCAAAACGTGAGATATTCTTTAAAAGTTACTTTTTACAGTCGTCGCACTTGTGCACGAAACGAACTTGTCCGTCAAACGAATTTTTATCCGGAGAGGCAATAAATCGTAATATTAAAATGAAAATCAAAACGTTTAAAAACCATTTATCATTGATACTTCCGTTCGCATGGAAATTTATGCTTCCTATATACAAGATTATTCGCGAAAAAAGCATAAATTATCATCTTGGCGCACGATATTGCTCATTAAAGTCATAAAATAAACCATACGAAATTTGTGTGCAGCGCATATTGCGATCGCATGTAATTAGCTCGTGTAATTTTTTTACGGAGCGATCAAAAAATGTTCTCATTGCTTGTTAACTTCGCGAAGTAAAAACACTTTCGGAAACGGGTCAACTGGTATATCGCTCACTCATATTTTACGCTCTCGACATTTCCGAGCTACTGAATAACTCACAATTTGTTTTTTTTTTTTTTCACCTCTTCGTAAAAGCGATAAATTAAGGTCATTGGTATCGGTTCACCGCGAATAAAAAAAGTAAACAGAAAAATCCGTTTTCCTAAACATGAAAGAGAGTGTCTCTTTTATCTGTTCGAATCGTGGAAATGGAAAATATCGCGATATAACTTTGAAAAAAGACAATCGTTCGAGCGTTGAAAGAACAAATATTTATTTGAAACGTCGAGCAACAATACATTGAGAGAAGAATATAGTAAAAATAGAAGATGTAGTAAAAAATTACAAATAATCTTCTAAAAATTACCGCACTGTTTAGTAAAGCCACCACACACTGTTAAAACCCAAAAAATTACTATACTTTGTAAGAAATTTTACTATACTGTTTAGTAAATTTTTCTATATTTACAGTAAAATTTGTTGGTTTTGACAGTCTGCGGCGGTCTTACTAAGCAGTACGGTAATTTTTACAAATTTTGTTTCTCAGCGCTTTTACCGCAAAATTTATTAACCGTTTCATTAATCGCAAAATGTTCCAGCAGCTAATTCCAATGAAACCCCGAAGGAAAATAATCCCCGTCAATAATTCAATTTGCCCGCCCGAATTAACCTCGTTACCCGAAAGTACCATCAACGCGATGATTCATGAAAAATTTGCAAAATGAAAAACCTCTCCATTACGCTCGGCGCAGCGGCAGAGGCGGCGGCACATCTCGCGCATTCGTTTAGCCTTACAACACGTGAAATTGATTCGCGCAACGTATATATCCCCAGGATATCGGGCCACTCGAAAATCGGCGTAACAACCGTACCAGCAAGCAGGGGGGGCGCTTGGAATTTCGATCGGCAGAGCACCGCGGCCAGAGAGCGAGAGAGATAGAGAGGGACAGAGAGAGAGAGAGAGAAGAGTGCTTTCGCCACTGGGGCCATAATCGTGTAATCGCTAATTGGAAGCCACCGCGCACTCTCGACATTATACCCGGGAAGAGGGAGAGGGAGGGAGGGGGGAGGGAGAGAATACGAGGCAGATTAGGCGCCGCCGACGCGCTAAAATATTCCGGATCACGTAGAGGTGCACCGCTGCGTGCAGCGGCGCGAACGCTCAGAAAGAGGAGAGAGAGAGAAACGGCCGAGCTGAGTTATGTTATGTTAAGGATATAGTCTGGCTGCTATTCACCTATTCTTGAACGCCGCGGCTAATGCCGGGCTTTGCCGTATAACTGTCCTCTTTAAATGGGAAATAATTAACCTGCCCCGAGCCTGCAAAGTATATAGTATCCGGAACGTCGCTGGGGACGATCTTTTGGAGAACGAGAACGGGGAGTTTGCCGAGAGGAAAAATTATAGATTTGGCGTGCGGCAGTCGAGTTACAAAAGACGGGATTCTATTATTCTGAAAACGTTTTGAACGCGCTGTTTTTGTGCTCTTTGAAACTGGATTAGCGTGGATTCCGTGTAATCAGTTGCATTTTCGTGCTGCGCAGAATTGTAAAGCTTATTATAAAAGAATACTCTCGGTAATCTAATTAAATTTAAAAGCTGTCATCCTCGTGAAAGCAGCATTGTAAATTATTAATTAGAGAGAGTCTCTAGAATTATGTAATTTATTTGAATTTTATGGGTAGAAAATTACGTAATTTTGAAGCTTAAGAAGAGCAACTGTATATAGACGTAACCTTTCTAAGCTTCGAAATTACGCAATTTCCACTCCATAAACCTTCCTCAAACAAATTAAGCCATTTCAGAAAATCCGAAACGCGCCGGAATCCAAAAATTCCTTCTCCCCTCGAAAAAAAAGTGAAAAAGAGAGGTCCCCCGTATTGCAGCATCGAGAAAATCTGGGAGCGCTCGAAATTAGAGATTTTTATCGCGGACCGCCGTTAATAGCGAGCGCACGACTCCGAAAGCGGGCGCAAATTCACTTTATGTACCCGAGAATTTGTTCTAATCCCCGGCGCGGCCTCCGCCGCCAGCTCTCTCGACTGTAGGCGCTCTCGCCGTGCCCTCTCTCTCTCTCTCTCTCTCTCTCTCTCTCTCCCTCTTTCTTCCGCCTTTGTGCTCTCTGTGCGCGCGCGCGCCGCCAAGCCGTCTGCGAGTGCGCGTCGGTCTGGGGGTTTCGCATGAATTTTATGTTTTATGCGCCGTCGGGTTTTGGGCTCTTCGCGCGGCGGCCGGCTTTTTTCGGATTCAGGTGTGATTCGAGCGAAATTGTTTATTTAGCGTCGAGTTTTCGGAGAGTAACTTAAATTGGTTAATAACATATTCATATTTTTTTTTTCTACGATCGTTTTAACGTCGTTCTAAGCGTTATAAAGGGATTTAGAAAAGCAAGCATGCCGTTACGTATAGGTAAATAGCAAGAAATATTGCTTTTGAATGAGGCCATATGGCATCGCCGAACGTGAAAGGGTTAATCAACCCCTATTCATTTTTGTACGCTTGAAAACGAAATCGATAATGAATTATGTGTACTTTCACGCACGATCAATTGTTCAAACATTTTATTATAGTAGACGCTTTTGTCCTGACTTGTGTGAGCATACGAATGTTCAATGCTTATAATACCTAATTTTTTGGTTACCCAATGACGTTTTATTCATAAAATTGTTTTACAAATCAATTTTTAATCAGAGCGTAAAAACGAAATATATTACTACAAATGAATAAATTACAAATTGACGGAGATCCAATCGATCCTTCGTGAAAAGAGAGTACAAAAGCCACGCCACGCTATAAAAACAAAAGCCACATAAGTCCACAAAAGCCGAGACGTATCATTTTCTAGCCTCCAAAATAAAAAAAAAAGGCCTCCCACATACATTTCCCGCTGGGTCCTCTCGGCAACAATAAATCAATTACGCGATCCAGACTAATCTCCGTCCCTTTGTGTCGGCCATCTCGTCGGCCTTACCACCAGAAAGCGCAGAGAGACCGATTGTCATCTAGCCGCGGCATTCGAATTTGCATCAACATGCGCAAGTTCCTGCTCTCTCCGTACACACACGTACATCGCACGTATATTCGAGCGCGCAGTACACACCCCACCACCGCTGACGCAGACCGAAGCGCCGGAATCGGAGCGAGATGCCGAAAGTACGGGCCGCGAAATGGAGCAGGAGAGCGCGAGGGAGAAGAAGCTGCGCCGCTTAATCGCGAACTACAGTAATTGTCAATTATACGGCGCGGCTCGCCGCGCGCGCGGGAGTGGCGTTCGGTCGTTTTGATTAATGACATCGGAATAGGCGAGCGAGAGCGTGTTGTGTAGCGCGCGCGGAGAGGACGCCAAGATTGATTATCAACTGCTTCCATCGATACTCTCCCGGAGGCTGAATTTGCTGCCGAGTCGAGGGAGGGAACTGGATGTATAACGCTTTCTTGCTCGGTGCCGTTTCTGTGCGTGTTTTTTTATGCGAATTATTTGGTCTTTTCTTTGTGGCGTTGAATCCTGTCGGTTGGAGCTACTCGAGTGTCGAGAGTCTTTTGAATTTTGATTTGCTCGGTGGCGAAATGACGGCTCGCGAAGCTGCAGTGGATCGGTTACGGTTATTTTGTAACGGTGCGGTCATAGGAAATAAGAAAAGATGCGGACTCGTGTTTTTTGCATATCACTGCGTCGCGTCGTTCTTGGAACTGTTTTATTTAGATTAGTTTTACTCTTCTTCCTGAAAAAATATAAATTTTTTTTCGATTTTTTTTTTTATATCAAAAACTGTTTTCTTTAAAAAATAGCCTCTAGCTACCGTCAATAGTTCTATTCCATTGTTGATTAAAGAAAATCAATTTAAATAAAGGTGGTTTTCTTTATTTACCTCCATTTTCTTAATTGACTAAATATTTCAAACGAAAAATTTTTGTTCAACCATCCCAGTAAAAATTGAGGCTCTTTTTCACCGAGCATTGGGTTATTTTGAACAGAAGCACTCTCGTTAAATTGAAAAGCCGTCTGAATTAAAATACTAACAAAAAACGGAACGATGTATAAATTTCGAGTAACAGAAATACTCGTCACTTTTATTTATCACCGTCTCCAGCCGGAGAGAAAAGAAACGAGCGACCACTTTGTTCTAAATTACATCGGCGCTTAGGCACACAATTGAATAAAAACAGCGGGCACGGCGAATAAAACCGCCTCGGGCGCTTTCGGAATAAAAAAGCCGTTCTCCCGTCTCTCTCTCCCTCGGCCGCCTTCGGAGGCATCAAGCCGTAACTGCCAAACTTCTGCCCTCTCACTCTCTCTTCCGCCGGCTATCTGCAGCCGTTCGGTTTTTCATTTTCCCGATCGAGTTTCGATTCGCCATTCGGCGCCGCACGCCAGGAGCATAATAATTAACCCCGGATGGCCGTAACGTCACACGCGACCCCATAAATCCGAATTAAGCCTTTTTCCCCCGGAGCCTCCCCCCCTCCGGTATCTGCGCCGTTACACGCGAAATTCGCGCGCGCGCGAGTCCGCAGCTCACCCGGAGAGAGAGAGAGAGAGAGAGAGAGAGTTCGTGATTCTAATTCTAATTCAATTGATATTTGCTCGTTCGGACTCGCTCGAGCCGCTACCGCTACTGCGACGAACGCTGCTGCTGCTGCCGCTGGGCTTATCGCGCGAGCTGGGAGCGTATTTTTCCATTTGTCGATGGACTTTGAGTCTCGACTCCGCGCGGCTTACCTTCGATAATCTCGTCGTTTACGCCGCGCGTATTGTTTATTAGGACTGGATATAACGGTTTGTTATTGTATTGTGATTTTTGGCGAATGAATAGAGTAATTTGTTGAGTTCTTCCGTCTGCAGAGAAGTCAAAATGATTAGCTCGACTGACGCATAACGTTAATGATGAGGGATTTAAATAGAGCGGTTTTGTTCTATTTCTATTTTTATCATCGCATTCGATAATTAATACAAGCAGTCACGTCAGTGGCTTCGGGGAAGGGAGTTGATGCGAATATTGTATGAAGTGGCTGATCAGAAAGTTCGGCTACGTTTGCTAATTTTATTACAGACCAATACTTCCTTAAAAAATTGATGGGCTGGAAAGTGAATATTTACAAATAATTGATCGATCAAACAAACTGACACTTGTAAATGAAGTTTGATCGCAAATATATGAAAACGTCTGGTTCCAAAATAAAAAGGTGACTTTTCCACAGACGAAAGGAATAGTTCGCTGCTGTGTTTTATCGATCCATTACGTTTTTTTAATTAATCTCGAATCTTACTTTTAATGAGACGGTTCTAAGAATTTTAGATCTTTAGAATCAAATTAAATACTCATTAACTTAATGAAGTATCAAACTTTAAACTGACAGTTTAATTTGAATACGGAATAAAATCCTTTTGCTAATTGACGTATAACTCTATATATTTTTAAATATTTTTTCAATAAATAAAATAAATACAAAGGGTCAAGAGAAGAAACATTTTTATCAGCAATTGAATTCGCAAATTCATTTATTTTAAAAATCGAATTAATTCAATAATATCCTTTATAAACAAAATATTTTCAATCCAAACTTATCAGAAAAAAAAAGTGCCTGGGATCCTCCGAGCAAAGCTATACAAAGTCGGCGGCAAACGCCCATCCCGACGACGGCGTCGGCCGTTGCGGACTTCCCTGTTCGCGTGGCGATAAGGAGTTAGGACGACACGGTTCCGGATTAGGTCGTCCCGGCGCCGATCCTCTCTCCCGACACGCACGCACACTCTGCATTATTATCACCTCCTTATCTCGGGGCGCATTCGGCGAAACGACGACGACGCGCCAGATGCGCGCGCGCCCGAGGCCGCGACCTCTCGGACTATCCACTCTCTTCCCCCTCCCCCCCTCGGCGCGCGGGGGCGATAGCCGCCCGCTTTGTCGAGTTTTCCGAAAGCGAGCAGGATTTATCGCCGCCGGGAGATATTGACCGTATCTAATCTACCCCTCTGCCGCCGTTGCTGCCGATGCACTTTGCCGCGAGGGGAGGAGGGAGAGAGAGCTGCCGCTCGGCGCAAAAATTAATTAGGCGCAAGCGATTTCGGCTTTGTGCGGATCTCTTCCGCTGATAAGGAGATGTTGGGGATCGAGTGCTGATGCTGCGGCCCGTGTTTACGAGAGTCGAATCTGCCGATGCAGCGGTGCGGCTGCTCGGGGGGGGGGGGGGAGGAGAGATTCGGAAAGGCGCTGGAAATCGTTCGGAAAACTGGACCGGGGCGGGGAGAAGGGAGAGAGAGGGACGGTTCGGCGGGCTAATTCTGAAGGAGGGGCCGAATTTACAAGTAAACACGGGAGAGATATTATACCAACAGCCGATTCCATTCTGTTCGGATGCTTTACTACAATGTGGTATTGTGCCAATATTGTATTAATCAATACGGCGATTCCATTCAGCTCGAGTGCTTCGCTGCCGCGTGTGCGTACAAAATATTACGTTACATTTGTTTGTAAGTAACGTCCAGTCCCTGCTCGAGCAGCTGATAAAAATGCTTTATTAAAGAATAACTATATATCGATTGAAGCAAGAAAAACGCGCGCGTTGAAAGCGCATCCGCGAACGTTTTGCTCTCGACTGAAAGCGCGCGACTAAACGATTTGCTCGTTAAAGTTATAAAAGCTTTTTAATTTGTTCCCCGATAATTCAAACGAACGTCAGAAACTTCATCGACTCTCGTGCGAATGAATCAGAAAAGGAAGCCGGCGGGGCCGCCGTTTGTACATTTGCCTCTCTCCCACGCAGCTCGCTCGGAAAAAGAACTTTCCCGCCGCGCAAGGATAACGACGACTCGACCGCGAGAAAGCAATCCGCACGTACCGAGGAAAGAAAAGAGCAGGGTGAAGGTCGAAACATTGACGGCCGCCGAAATATGGAAGCCCGAAAATATCCTTCGGCTCGACACTCGGAGCCGCGATTTATATTTATCGCGAGACCCTTATATCAATAATGCATTAATCCCCGGGCGATTCCCTCCTCTTTTCGGGAGATCTCCCTCGACCCTCGCGGGAAGTCAGCAGACCATCGCTAGTCCGGTCCGACTCCCTCGCTTTCTCCTCTCTCTCCCTCTCTCTCCTTTTTTTTTTAATTCAGTTACACCGAAATTGGTTTATCGCGGAATAATACATGAATTATTCAAGCCGGACAATTCGCAGTCCAATCAATTTGGATTGAAAGCAGCGGCGGTTCAGCGCCGTCGGCGGTAGGAGAGAGAGAGAGAGAGAGAGAGCCACGAAAGGGTGCCTGCCTGCACAGTCGAAGCGAGAGAAGGAAGCCAGGCGGAGAGAGAGAGAGAGAGAGGATGTGAATATTTAGTCGAAACCATTGAGTTTTCGGTACATTAACTAAGGACTGTAGTTTTTGTTAAATTGCTCGCGAGACAAAGCTTAATGTGCGGGCTTCGTTGTTCGTTTGTCAATTTTGCGTTAATGGTCGCGTTACTTTCGCGCCGTTGACTCGCTATGGCTTTTTGTTTATTATCGAAAACTACGGAGCTACGACAAGTTATTGCTGGCTTTGGGTTAGTAAAGTATTTGTAAAGGATGGCGGATCCTTTTGGGGGGGTAAAAGAACTCTTCGGTTGGCGTTTAAAAGTAGTAAATGTTTTTTTATATGAACGTATACATTTATTGATGAGTTCGAATTTATAAATTTCTGAGATAATTTAAAATGAGTCATTGATGACCAAATAAATAAGACGATCCATCATAAAGTCATGTTCTTTACAATCTCTCGTCTACTTTTGTCTTCATTCATTTGAATACTACATGAATTTCTACTCAAGGAACGTGTAGTTTCAAATCATTTTTGGCTAAAACTGATTAAAACCGAGCCAACTCCCCAAAATTTCATCCTTAGAAATTCTTTTACAAATCAAGCCCTTCAACTGTTAATCCCGAGCTCGATCTCAAATGATCATTCTAGCTGTAATTTCTCTGGTCAAAAGGAGAGCGAGAGAGCGAGAGAGAGAGAGAGAGAGAGAGAGGCACTAACCAGGACGGCACACAGAGAGCAGCTCTGCTTCGAGCGGAGCATTACCTCGCGGCAAGTACGGCGATAGAGGCCCCGGAGAGCTAAACGTAGACGGTTAAGTCGAGCGTGCAGGAGCCCTTGGCTCCCTCCCCCTTTCGTCTTTTGCCGACGTCAATGTTGCTCTCTCTCTCTCTCTCTCTCCCTCCTTCCCTCCTCCATGCATATGCATCTCTCTCTCGCTCTCGGTGTGTACGCGATACACAGGCGACTCGTTGAGGATTGAATCTTAAGACTCTCTCCGCGGCCCTCGCTTCGGCTTAATGATTTTAATCGACCGACACGCCGTTTAGATAGCGGAAACTTACCGAGCAGTTCTCTCTGCACAATGATACGCAGCCCGGGCTGAATCACTCGCTCGTTCGCTCTTTTTAATTGCTTTCTTTAGGGACGAGAGCTTGTTTCCTGGCCGAGAGTTTGCGGGAGGGGCTTTAGATTGTATTTCCAGCTGATAAGCTTGCCTTTCGAGCTTTTGCTTTTAGAGCGCCGGGATTTTTTTTTTTGAGGTACGTCGGGATTTCGAGGAAGATAGTTGGAGGACTCGGGGAAATGACGGCGGATGCATTTTTGTCCGGTTTTGTAACGCGGGGATTTTTACGAGGGGGATCGCGATATCTTTTTGATAAAGTTTTAAAATTTTTTAATTTTTATTTTATAAAATTTTGGAATGTTTTCAAGAATTTATTTACTTTTCATCTCGGACGCGTGATTGCAAAAAGAATTGTAAAAAAATAGTAAAAAAAACTACATGTCTAAAACGTGACGCATTTGATTTGAGACCCATTTTTTATGAACAACTAAAATACACTATTATTTACGGTTAAATATAATATTTACTTCCACAAAAAAAAATTACGCGGAAACTATAACATAGTTATTATAGCGAAGCATTTAAAAATGGAGCACTAAAACAACCGACGCGAATATAAATCAATTTTCAAAGCCCATCAAAATTTATATATTTACACGAGGTAAAACTTATTTTCAAACCCATTTCACATCCGTGTATCGATGGTTTTAATGAAGACTCCCATCCTTCCCCGGGAGAAATGCGAAAATTTTGCGAAGCAATCACGGCCCGTAATCATTATCCTCTTTAGCAACTTTATATTACACCGATTAACCCTATTTGCGAGGCGCGCACTCAAAGTAGGATAATGTTTTGTATAATGAAGCACGCCTTAAAGTACGACAATCGTTACTTGGCTTTATATTTACAATGAAGCCCCGGCGATGATCAATTATGCGAGTCGCGCCGCTTCGGAAGGGTATAGAGTGTAACGTCACGCCCGTCGTCGATTATTATTAAATCGGCTCCATTGTTCCGCGGAGAAAACATCGACCCGGACAGCGGCTAATCACGGAAGTGACAATTCATTGCTTCGCGGTAATGCCGGTTAAAGAGAATCGTCAGTGCCTCTTGCATACTGATTCTTTACCGAAATATCCGATCATTTTGGATGTGTGAGATGAGAACTCGTTGAATGGACGCTGCAAAGGATTTTAAAATTTCTTTTTGAATTATTTTTATAGTTTATTAATAGAACACCTGTTGTATAATCTAATCCGTAAATAAAGCGGATTTATATGATGAACTATCGGATATGTTTACAAACTATTATCTTTCTTTGCAACGAACGTTTATTTACTGCAGGGCTTGCGATATGAAATTAATGGAGTAGAAATGAAATGCTAATAAAAGGGATTGCTCTTTTTATTTGGGCAGCATTTTTCATTGCGCCGCACACGCGTGAATATTGAATATCACGAAAAGTTTTTAAAAGCGGAGTAAAAAGTCTGATTGACGGAAACTAAACTTTTCGATTTTTAATGATAAATTCTTCTGCGAAAAACGAATAAGCTCAAATAAAATTTTCAGTCTGCAAATCTATAGAATTCATATTCCATTAGTGATTGAATTTGATTGCTAAATTAAAATAGCTTACTGGCACACATTTTTTTAGCTCTTCAAACAATCGTTTCTATTTGAAGAATTAAATTTAAAAACTAAAATCGACCTAAAAAAAAATTGCGAATACCGAAGACAGAAATCTACATTCTGCCAATATTTCAGTCGGAAAAATTCTTGTTCCCCTAGAATCAATAAAAAAAATAATTCACTTTACGGAACCAGTTATTTCTCTGAAAAAATCCGTATTTGATTTCATATTAAATTGGGCTCTCCTTTTTCTGTTTCAGGTGAGTGACACATCCATCCCCGTATTAAATCTTCTCCATGAAGTGAAGTAAGTTATATTTGATACTGCGAAATCGAGTTGGAAATATTTACTCCTGATATTCTGTAAATTAAACTTCTGCAAATTAAAAATTCAAATTAAGTAATCCACGAAAATCAATATTTTCGTGCACTAATTTAATTTCTTCGCTCGATTTCGCCGCCAAACCGGTAAGATAAACTAATTAAAATCTCCGCGCGGAGAAATCAACGGCGATGTCAATATAATTTCTACGCGGATAAGATCAACAATCGTCTAGACTAATCAATAATTCATCAAAGCAGCAAAAACGGCGCGCACAAGCCACTAATTCGAGCGACGGCGAACGAGCCGCGAAAGAGGCAGGAAAGAGAGAGAGGGGGAGAAAGCATCGCTCGTCGTCTCAATCGTTGCCTCGTTCTTAATTAAAGCCGTCTTTTTACGGCCACGCGTCGCGCGCTCGGACATTGATTTTTACGATCGACAAGCCGACGACGACGACGACGACGACGTCGCCGACCAATGACATCCAATTAATCCGGATCGTAAGCGTTCTTCGCCGCCGCATACAATTCCCCGGATACTCGAACAAACATTAATGCGAGGCGACTTTCCCCCCCAGAAGACGGAGAGCCGCCGCTTGCATACATCGCGGCGAGCGGCGATCGATCGATCGAGCGCCAATTCATTTGGCAAATGAGCTGCCGCCGCCGCCGTCGGCGCTCTGATTAGTGCTGATTGCGTTTTTCGACGACAGCCGGCCTTTGTTTACGAGGCCGGACGCGACGTCGAGGAGTCTGGAGCGGCCCGCGCCGGTCGAGCGAAAGTATTTCACCTGCTGGATTGATCATTTCGATTAGGGGCCTGGCGAGTGAATGATTTACGAGGGGTTAACCCGAATTAACCGGCGCTTGATGAGCTCTGTCGTTCTGCAGGTTTTTTTTCTTTTTTTTTTTTTTGTCTCGCGTAATTATCAGCCTGGGTTTTTTCTTTTTGTCCGCGATGGAGTTATTAAGCGAAACTGGAACTGTTGGCTTAACGTCTGTGCTTAAGAGGCTTTTTAGCCGAGTGGAACATTTTTTTCAGTTCGTGCGTCAGCTGTTTTTTTTTAAACGGGGTCAGGTTTTGAGTATTGATTTATTAAACGTCGATAAATGATAAGAAGACAACGGGGAAACACGAGGGTTCAGATGATTTTTATTTTTCTTCGAAAGTGCGCGCGGAACGAAATAATTTTCCCGTATACGTACAACGTTTAGGTGCAAAGACACCTACTTCCCTTTTAGGATCCCCGTACAAAACAGAGCTTTCGAAGGCGCGCAAAAACAATCGATAAAAAGGCATCGAGAGGCGCCGGCTAGCAGTCCCTGCATTATTAAGCGCGCTGTTTAAGGCGAGAAACTCCTGCAGCCGGGCGGCCGTTATTGAATTACGCAGGACGAGCACTGAACACTTCTTCAGACGCTGAAGAGATCAATGAAAGATTCCGGGAGGAAAGCAGACCGTCCGCGAGGAGTTGCTTTAGGTGCGCAGGAAAAGCAACGAGGATATTGCCTGATTAAAAGGCGTTTGTACATCGACCTCTTTTATATATGTATAAGATCAATATTTACTCGGTGCGCTGTAAAATATTATGTATCCCCGAATGCTCACAAAGAATTATCGATCATCCTTCGTTCCCATTGATAGCGAGTCGAGCGAGTCCAGGGAAAGATGAGAAATATCTATAATTAAATCTTATCTATCGGAGCTTTCAACGGGACAAAAACACGCGATTAATAAGCGGCGTGACCGGACTCTCACCCCAACGAGATGATAAATTCCCAATTCCGCGCGGCATTTAACGGAGACTCGCTCTCTCGCGCGGCGAGAGAGCTCGGCAAACATCCCCTACCGACGTACGCACGGCTCGACAATAAGAGAGAGAGAGAGAGAGAGAGCGGAAAGACGCGGAGGGACGAGAAAAAAAAATGGCTTAGTCAGAGCCGCGAACGAGTCACGTAGCTCGTCCTTTGTGGGGCGAGAGATGCGTCGATTTACGACGGGATTAAAGGAGAATGGCAGTAAAGTTGCCCGAATCCGGAGAAGGAAGATGAAAGGCAGCGAGGGAGAGGGGGGGAAAACACACACGCGCGGTACCCCCGTCATTCTCGTCATTCCTCGAGCGACATTCGTCCCGTCATCGATTGCGCCGCGCTTTTTGCGCCGCCGCCTCTCTCGAGTCATTGACTCGTCCGTCGGCGACGTTTACCCGCGGAAACTTTTGGAAATTGAAAGTTGTCCGAGCAAAGAACGGGGACGCCGTTTGTTTCAGCCCGCAACCGCCAAACGGTCGGGGAGAGTGTACGTATATGTACGTCGGCGCGACTTCTTTCCCCTTCCGGATACACTCGCGCGGCGACGAGGATTCTTGCGGACGGAAGTATCGTTTGGCTGGAGCGTCTTTTTCCGGTGGATATACTCTTTGGAATTGGCGTTTGACGTGTGCCGCTTGCGTCGCGGGCGAGGTTTGTTTGCCGACTGGTGAAAAAGAAGCGGAATAAGCTTCGTTTAAAAGGTTTTTTACGCGCGAAGGTTATTACTTATCGCCTCTGCGGAACAATGAACATTACGTGCTCTGGGAAAATATACGCTTACTTAATCTGTTTCGGAATTCTCGTTGTAACAACATCGTTTCTTGGGATAAACATTGAGTCATTAAGAGATAATGAATCACGCGCCGAAGTGAGACGTAAAATTTTAGTTCGAGGAATCATCGTCGCGCATCGATCATCGGTTTGAAAAATACTTCGAATATTTTCTTTAAAGCGATCAAGTGCTGCATAAATATATGTATATTTTCGGGAAATCTTATTCCACATCCGCGCTTAGAAAGTGGCTATACATGTATCGATACCCAATTTTCCCTGCTATTAGGTACGGGATCCATTAGTGAAATGACCAGCCAATTTAGTTTGCCCTACGAATAATCTAATAATTGCAGTACTGCACTGTCTACCAATCCTCGAGCACAAAGACGGCTTCCAAACCGCAGAGGCTCGGCACATTCAATATCAATCAAACTCCGGCAGACGCTTTTAAATACAGCTCTTCCTCGTCAATTTTTTAAAGCACTCAATTCCTCATCGAGCTGGGATCAGAGTGTACGTTTTCCTCCCGGTATCGAAGGAGGAAAAGAGAGAGAGAGAGATGGAGAGTCCATCAAAATCGATGTAATCCCGAACGAGTCTGGAAGCTCGCGATCCGTCAGGAGCACTCTTTGCCAGTTGGTCCAACTCTTCTTCCCCGTACGTTGTCCGCTCTTCTTAATTCCGCTGGCGCTCTCCGCCGAGAGTCGAGGCTCTCTCTCTCTCTTCTCTGCACGGTTCATACACGCTCGTGCCCTTGTCGATTTCGCTTTAATGCCGAACAGAGAGCTGGAGAGAGAGAGCGGACGCTGAACTTGACTGACGTTTCGCGCGCGGATCTTACGCGGCTTAATACGTAGTAACGCACGTCAATCCCATGGAATCCTTGTCTAGAGAGCTCGTAATACGAAGATCAATACTACTCTGCTCTCTGCCAGCAGTTTCTCTCACTCTCTCTCTCTATCTCTCTCTCCATCCGTTCGCAAGAGTAGAGCGAGTCCGTGTTGTCGCGACTGGGATGTATGGACCGGGACGGTCGAACTTTCCAGCCGTCAGCTTTTTCTCACCCTCGCCTCTATTCCGCCCCGCGCGCGCGTGTCTTCTCTCCGCGTTTAATTTAGTCGCCTTGGTGACGATTTATCTGGAAGAGATTGCGTTTGCTCATCTGCCGCGCTGAACCGATTGAAATTTCGATAAGGCACGCGCGCTGATGTCGCACTTTAATAAATCAAGGGACGCCACGTCAGATTCGCGCGGCGTTTTAAATCGTGAACTCGGCTGTTCGCGGTTTTACCGGCCGAAGCTCTCGTACGAAGCCCCCGTCGCACCGAAACGGTCGAGAGCGAAGAGCATCGCGTTATAAAGGACGAAGCGCGACGCGTAAAAAGATCACCACACGCGAAATTAATGCGAACTTATCTCACCGGAATCAGAGCCAAAAATCCAGCCGAGAAAGAAAGATGTCGAACGAAAGCGTTCTGACGCAAAGTTAAATTTTCACTACCCTCCGCTCGGGGCCGCTTCCTATACCTATACATCCGCGTCCCAGTCTCTTTCTCTCTTCCCCCGATTTTCCATCCATTTCCGTTTAAGCCCCCGAGCCTCGGTATATGTCCATCTTTCTTGCTCGGCACGACGGCCGTAGCGCCTGCCGCCGTCGGTGGCTTTGGCTCCGCTGCCGCCGCCGCCGCCGCTGCTGCTGCAGGCACTTCGACTTGTGCCGGCGGGTCGTTAAAATTTTATCAGCGATGGCCCAGAATCTTCGGGAACACTGCCGCCGCCGCTGCAGACTGCTCTTCTGCAGGAAGATCCGAATGCCACTGCCGCCGCTGCTGCTGCTACGGCCATTACTTCGAGATCGAGTTCGAATCGTCAATTACAGCGCGAGAAAGGAGCGGGAGAGAGAGCGCTTCCGACGAAATCACGATAAGATAACCGGAGCGTGCTGCCGCGGAGAGCCGTGGCGCCAATAGTTTCCTTATACTCCCGTTCCTCTGCGCCAACTAGTTTGCCGCTTCCGAGTGTCGCCGGTGGTGCCTTTATTTATTGACGCCCCGAGTTTCTGCACAAGACGCGAGTCGAGTTTCCGAGGCCGATTAAAAATTCAGCTTAACTCTATCTCTCTCTCACTCTCTCTCTCTCTCCCCTTCCCTGGTTCTGCCGCTGCTTTGTTGAGCTCCGCTGAAAGAGACTTTGTCCGAAAGTCTGTTTTCTATAGTCTTGTCAATTATTTTTATGTTGCCCGGCTATCTTTCATGTGCAGAAAGCACTCCAAGTGCTCGAGAGGGGGAGATGCATTTTTCAAGCGGAAAACGATGCGCTCCAAATATAGAAGATAATAATACTAGTTTTTTAAAATTATTTTTCCCCCGTATTATAAAATAAATTGAGCCCGGAAGATAAGAATTTCTTATTTACATGCAAATTTAAACTCGATATATTTTCAGGTTAAAAATTTTTTTTTTTATTTTCACGGAATCTTATCGTCGCTATTCACTGATGAAAATTTAAAATTTCAAAATTCATTCTGCACTAAGTTGCAAAAAAATTTAATATGTACTTTTGTCGATTGAAACTTTATAACCTCGTTTAAATCGTCATAAATGTGCCCCTCTTTCACCGGATTTCGAATTGTGAATAAAATAGAGGAAATCTCATTATGAACATCGATATCGAGGAAACTCATTAAATATTTTTCGCATCTGTATAATATGTCACTCCGCAAGGTGCATTATAAATTTACCCAGTAACGTGCCGCCCGTATTGCAGGGTGTATATTTTACGATTACGAACGAACGAACATCAAATTCTCGTTCTTATGGAGAACATGTGCATCCTTCCTCAATTCAAGATTCACATTTTTCGAAACCACCTGACGACCTGACCTCAATTTGGATAAAGTCGCGCCGCAGCTCTCACCTAATGGGGCCTGCAAGAATCTAACTCCGACATTAGGTTATTCATGAGTCTAATGCGCTCGAATGCAAATTTATTTTTGTATACACACAAAACGCAATTTGCTTGCGCGCGGAGGCACAGAGTCCTCCATAAAGAGGTTAAATCATCCCAGTAGCTTGGATACTTTGCATGATGATGATGATGCGCATCGCGAGTTATTATCGAAATTAATCTCTCGTCCGGCTCATAAATCATGGAGGCGAATTCCCGAAAGGACCTCTGCGAAAGAATGGAAATTTCCGAAATTTAATACCCAAAATTTAATCCAAAACATGCATGACGCACCATAAATCGCTAGCGCAAAGGTAATTTACGACAAATTTTCGTAATCTCGTCTGCAATATTTAATGGCTTTAAAGGTGGATCACCCGTGGATATCGCATATTCACGACGGGTACGGTTTGAAAATATTTTTATATAAATAATAGACTGCAGCGACTTATCGGCTTTCGATAAAACATCATTAAATATTAGCCGGGCAGTATTTACCTAGAAAATAAATTTATTCAAATCCGGCAGTATTGCGTTGCTCTTTTAAACTTCTATTACCGCGTATCCTCGCTTTCTGCAGTTAATCATTTCGCGGATACTGCAATTCTAAATGAACGGTGTCGCCTTTCATTAGACATTTCCGGGGCCATCAGCGAGAAGAAGGCAGCGAAGAAGATTCAATATTAGGAATCCATCCGTTCATCGATATAAAACCATCAGAAGAGCCCACCGCCACCCCCGAACCGAGTAAACACTCAACCGGTCGTGCATAATTTCCAATCAGACTACTTAATCGAGCATTTCCAGCTTACGCAATCTCTCTCCGCCTCCCTTTCTCTCTCTCTCTCTCTATCTCTCTCTGGCAGCAAAACCAAACTCGAGAGCGAAGCGAGAGACTTTAATTCTCGTTCGAGGGGCTCAGTCTAACGTTTTCCAGAAGGCTTCCGTTTTGGCAAAACCAACGTTCGTTCGTTCGTTCCCTCTTACGTAAAAGATCGAACCCGCCTCGTCGTCGGCAGGGGGAGAGATCCACTAACGTTTTTTTCTCCCGACTCATTTCCGTTTTAGTCTCCATGCAAATCCTCTTACGCCGCGTCGTCGTCGTCGTCGTCGTCGTTTGCGGGGGTGGCAGCCTAGAGCGGTGGGTAGGAGGAAAACGGCGCGGAGGAACATCGACCGACTTTGCTGCACAAAAGAGGCAGATAACCGCGGGAGCATATATTCTGTACACACTGGTACAGGCGAAAGCGTACAAATACGTTAGAGCTTCCCGCGTAAGGCTGGCAACCGTGTATAGATACACAAGATGAGCTTCCGGGAATGTCATATAAATGTTGAGGGGCTTATACACGGGACGTGTGGGAGTGTGAGCGCTGACAGCACGCTAGAACGGTCCTAAAAAGTTTCGGTTCGAATGTATACGGAAGGATCTTTCGGTATTTACGGATTCCGCGAATTGTTGAGGACGAATGCTGCCAAGTACGATGATCGAATTAATCAGTGGTTCGGTACACACAGAGCTTTTCGCTGGATGTTCATTAATAATTTTCAAGTGGATGAAATACAGGCATCAAAGTGGGAATTTTATTGGGAATGAACGTCACTGTAGAATATAGAATAGAAGTGATAGTATGATATTTATGGCTGTGAAAGAATTTTTTTCATGTAATACTATATGATAGTTTCCCGTAACTTTTCTCATAAAAATGTGTATGAAAAAGTCTATCTTTTTAGAAAGCTGATCCTTCTGTTTATAACGTACAGCAGAAGTTTGTACAACAATAGTCTAGTTTCCAAGTTCGTTAGCTTAAATCAAACACTTTTCTCTTTACAGTCTAATTAAGCCATCAAATAATCGACATTTATTTCTTTTATTAACTTGAATTTACAACTTATAAACTCATAAGAGTGTAATTAAATTTTCCAAGTAATGACATATTCAGTTACAAATTAATTTCCTTGAACCTTTGTTGTATCGTCAGCTCTCTTATCAACTTTCCCTCCGACGAAGCTTACACATAATTAGTGGCTCGAAACGAGCGTGCAAGGTGCAAAGTATTCCGGGAAATGTATATTTATTCCGCGCTTCTAGCTCGTACCTTATTACAAACAAGGTACCGTATGCATAGAACTCGATATTGCTTTTTGCTCATATCTATACCGGGGTTTTAAACTTACAGATGCACATATAATACATGCATATCCTGGATATGAAAGGAATATCGGTTCATTTGGCGCCTGCAGCTTCAATATATAATATTAGAGAGATTCGAGATCCTCGATATCCGATCACTTAGATTCCGAGAGTATGTTCCCCTGTGGGATCGCGAGAATACCGGCGCATACATATAGACGACACATGCAAGCCATCCGCATTCACGCACACAACACCTGCAGCTTGCTTGCCTTGGATCATATAGAGCAAAGGGAGGGAGGGAGGGAGGGGAGGGGAGGGGGTTAGTGCTGTCTCCGCAATATGGCTGATGCGCCGCGGATGCTCTCAAGATCGACCTATAACCAGATATAGAAATGGAAACGGGTATATGCGTTCTCCGCCGCGCATCCCTTAGGACTGTTACATGGACGCTGGACATTGGGACATCGGTCAGATGAGAGACCCGATTGAACTAAATAATCGAGTAGCCCGCCGTACGAAGCTTGAAATATTGATCAACGACAATGCGAACGAAGCATCAAAGTCACTCCGCCGCCGGGATACACGAGATATCTCGGCTCTTTGTGACTCGGCGATGCGTTTCGAGAATTTCAAACTGGGAAATTGGAGCGAATTATGGGCTGTTTCGTCTTTCCGCTGGAATGCCTCGCGAAAAGGATTGGATTGTGCTAAATAAATAATTTCTGTAAAAGGCTACGGAATGTCTGGCCGCTTGCTCGAGAGAAATGCTTTGTCGGGGACGGACAAATGGGAATCAACAAAAAGCATAGAATCCATACTGCTTTTTGAGCCTTTCGCAGTGATGGCATATTGATACTAAAAAATTTAGAGTGCTGTAAACAAAGTTTACGGCGGAATACAAAACTCGGAAATGCGAAGCGTTTTCAGCTGTAATTGAATCAGTTATTCGAGAAGTATCCTAAATTATTGTCCATAAATTTGACCCTTCTCGCTGATTAAATTATGCCAAAGCATCAAGGCATTTCCCGGAGTTCAACTCGAAAAGAACTTGTCAAACTCAATAACCCAACATAAAAATTGCCGTCATTCAAAGCTACGATTCCCGCGAAGTCTGGTCAAAGTCTGTACGAAATGACATCGTAACACCGGTCCGCGCTCGGACAAACATCGGCAACAGTGCCTTTATTAAAAGCCCCGAACAAAACTCAAGAGGACACGAGAAAAGATTTAGAAACAGCGGATATTCCTCAGAATCCGTGGCCAAGTATGACAAAAAAAAAGCGTGCGCAAGG
This sequence comes from Ormyrus rosae, assembly GCA_035047165.1. Lineage (NCBI taxonomy): Eukaryota > Metazoa > Arthropoda > Insecta > Hymenoptera > Ormyridae > Ormyrus > Ormyrus rosae. The sequence goes on along the minus strand of JAWWML010000031.1, from coordinate 13,180,000 downwards.
ATGGAGTTTATGGCAGGACCACGTGACGACTACAGGACGAGAGGTAAGCCCGCCATATTGGTTGGCCGTTTTCACGCAGAGGGGGGAGATGAAAAGCTCGGGGGGGTTACGGAGAGGCACGAGGATTGCCGAGCGCGTCGCCATGTGGTCCTTCGGAACGACGCTGCTACTGTCGGCAGCGGCACGACCCGCCGATCAATACCCCCATGCTTGCCTGGTGCGACTGAGACGGCGAATCCCTGCGGGGGACAATTGCAGAGAGAGAGAGAGAGAGAGAGGAAGGACTACGGCTGTAGAAAAAATTACTGCCCGTTCAATTTATTTTAACGCTTAATTCTTTCGTCTTCGGATCTGTGAATTTTTAATTCAGGTTGCAATATATTTCTTGCACGTTTGTGGATACACGATTGCTTACATCTTGTTAATACTTTTGCCGAAATTTACAGATTTTAGAATTTTAAGAGAAAAAAATTCAGGTTTACGCTACATAAGAATTTCGATCCGCAAAGCGGAGGTACGAACAGCGTTACGAGCGGGAGGGGGCCGCGTTTATTCGCAAATAATTCTCCCCGCCAGTTAGAAAAGTTTCATACCCTATTAGCCGGGAGTCCTCTCGTAAAGCGCGTCCTCGAAAAGGAGGTCGGGGCAATTTTTCGCGCGGGGATTTTCATTTAGCGATCCCCGCCGCGCGCGAAAGCGCCCAAGATATAACGCAAAGTTATGTAGCCGAGCATTTTGAGGGTCACCGCTGGAGTGTTCCCGCTATACCGCGGCTTCGGCTCCTCATCCTCTTTTCATGCCGACCGCGCATTGCTGCCTCCGGTGTGGCTTTGCTCTTTGCCGGTTTGTATGTGTGTCTGTGCGTCTATTACGGCCGGAGCACAAGCGCACACACAGACAGACTGTCGCGCTAACGGCTTTACGGTGACAGCGGCGCGGTGGCAGTGCGTGCGTTAATGCCACTATCGCTCGATTGCCATTCCCAATGTCTTCTTCGCCCCCCCCCCCCCCATCCCGCCCCCGCTCCCGGCAGCCGCTTGATTTTCAACCCCCCGTGACGCTTTATACGCCAAGCGGCCCCCGACTGCAGCGATCGTTTCTCTCGCTCCCCGGCTATATGTATTCTGCGTGCTGCCGCACTACTCAGTACACCCATACGAATACGCGCGGCGCGACGCTGGCCCTCTCTCTCGTGCTGCACGGGGTGGAGAACCGGGAAAGAACGGCCCCGCGCGCGCACTGGCTAAGCGCGATTATCAGAATCCGCAGGCGATAATGGAATTGTTATTGCGCTCTACGCGGATTAAAAATTAATGAATGCGCGGGCGGAGGGGGACTTTGTAATTTATTCATATTTAGATTTCAATGCGTTTTGATAAAGTGATCGGTTTTTCGGGCTGTAAAGGGATTATTTGATCGCAGATACGATTCTTCTGGCTTTACTTTCTGTCTCCCCCCTTTGTCATAGAAATTTCATAGCATTTTGTTTCAATAGATAGGATCTCAAGTAACATACAATTGCTGAGAGATCGAGCAAGCGTTTTTTTTTGTAAAATTAATGCCTCAATTAATTAACAAATTAAAATAAAGAGTATAGGAGACTTTTCAAGCTGCTTATTCAGACTGATAAAAATAAACTAGCAACGCTGACCCCATTTGTCAGTAATGGCTCCGACGTATGAATATACCAGCGACTCTTGCACGGAACGTATCTCCACTCGACTAAAATTCAAGTTTCGGAAAAGGATGTACACAACTCCAGGCTGCACCAGGCGGAAGTTGCGGACCGACGCTGGCTTTTGAGCGGGTCCAAAAACTTGGTTTGTTGCATTCGAAATTCCTCCTCCGCCTCTCGGAGGGCTTCTCTCCCTCTCTCTCTCTCGAGCGCGCGGGCAAACATTTTAGCTGATCTGAATAAATGCGCTATGCTCTCGAGCCGAGTCAGCAGCAGCGATGGCTAAACTTGGAATGAGCAGTCGAAAAATTGTAGCTCCTTTCCCCGAGGCCAGGCATACAAAAGGGCCCCCCGCGAAAAACAAGCTTTTCGTTAGCTCCGCGATATGCAACGGAGAGAGAGAGAGAAAAAGAGGCGACTCTCGCCATACACGCGCAAAGGGGGAGAGAGAGAGAGAGAGACGAGCGGGGAGAGGGAGAAGAAGCATTCGGGCAATCTGCCTTTACCGTCTCATCATGCAAATTGTACGAGTGCGGGGCTCTAAGCGTCTCGTGAATCTCCGCGACTATATGCATGCAGGCTCCCTCCCTCCCACGCGGCTTTGCCGCAGCGCGACCGATGTTCCCCCCGCCGAGTCTGTGTGTGCGAGAGTGGCTTCTTACGTATTTATGCGGACGAGAGTCCGACTGCCGGGAGAATAGAGACGTTCAGCTGACAGATTTTGCCTTACGGCGCGGCCAGCGCGAGAGATAAAGCGTTTATAAACGCGTTCTAAGAAGGAAATTGTCTCTTGAATTAAATAGAAACGCATCTTTGCCAGAAAGAAGCAGAACGTACGAAATTCAACCCGTCCCGAAAGACTAATAAACGTAAAGTAACATCTTGCTTCACCGCAAAAAGTCAAAGGCCAAAGTCGAATTATATCGCAGATCAGCCGATTAGCAAAGATAAGAGGAGCCCGAAACAGCGTCGGCTCCCCGAAAACAGAGGAGGCACGCGCAAAGGCTCGATAAAGCTTCCTCGCGAGGAGCGCCGGCGAGGTTCGTCTGAATAAGAGGAAGAGCTCCTCGGCGGAACGGTGGCGGACGTTACCCCGAGATTCTCTCTCTCTCTCCTTCGCTCGAGCGCGAAAAAGGATTGAACGGGCGGAGGAGGGGGGGAGGCCGATAAGGATCGGGCAGGAGCGAAGGCTCGATGCTCGTTACACCGAGCGACGTCCACGCCCCCCCCGGCGATGCGCTAACGGAATGAGATGCTGGCGGTACTTACCGATCGCTTCCCATTCATGCATAATCTCGCGAGCTGCATTTCTAATGCCTCCGAGAGGGAGAGAGAGGGGAGCCGCTGGAATTACGCCGTCTGGTTTAATCTTTTTTTTAATTTCGGATTTGGCCATTTTTTGTTTGTTTATCTTTTTAATGATAGAGTTTCGGGAACGTTTGCTCCGAGGCGTTATTTAATACTGCGCGAAAGTTTGAGTCGAGTTTTTATAGTTATATTTGCACAAGTCGGCAAAAAGCCCTCGAAGAGAACTGCAAAGGACGCGGAGAACGAAGCTCAAAGACAGATTTAGAAAGGAAGACGGATGAAAAATCATGCGAAATAGAGGCACCGAACGTATATGTTCCGCACAAAAAGATGTACAAAACTAATGGCGCGCCGAGTATGTTCAGTCCCGAAATAGAAGAAAATTCGCAAGAGGGACTCGCAGCGAAAAAACGAGTGGAAAAATGAGCTTTATAAACGGGTAGTCCGATTTCGTTCCGCTCGGAAAATCTTTGCGCTCGCCGCTTATGGGCTTTTTTTTTCGCGCGATCGTGAATTTCCCTGCTGCTCGCGGTGCGCGCATATAAAAAACCTGCACCAGTCGCCGGTATATATACATATATATATATAAAAGCTTATTTGGCCGAGGCGAACTTTCGGACGGGAAGATTGAGTCGTTAATCGAACGCTTTTCCTCCTTCGCGTCTCTCGCCGTTCGCCGAATGATTGAAACGTTCGTATGTTTGCTCTCTTTGGCGCGGAACGACGCCGTGTTTGAATTTCCGCTGGACTCTCTCTCTCTCTCTCTCTCTCTCGCATGTCTGCGCGTACTCGTTCTTTCTTTCTTCCCCCGCCGCCGCCGATTCTGTACACTCGATGGACTTTTTTTCCTCCTTTCGAAATTCTGCGGCAAGCCGAGCGAGGCGATTGAGAGTGAAATCAATTAATTTCCTCGTCGACCTTTTTCGCTTTTCCTGTTTATCTCCGAATTTTCCTCTCGGGTTTTCGAATCGTTAATAAGTTTTGCCGGGAGCACAGTGGATGCTGCTTTCCGCGGGGGTTCATTACGCTCGCCGGGTTTTTTTTTTTCATGATGGATCGCGGCTCGCTTTTTGAATTTTCAGATTTATGGAGAGGGAGATGCTGAATGCGGCTGTTTCATTATTTATGAGGTTCAAGATAAACAATTTTGGAAATAAATTCTGGTTTGATTATTAGAGTGACGCTGCGATATCGATACTATCCTAAATAGAGTGAGAGTTTCTCAAAAATTGTAGGTTTTTCTTTTTCATTCGCATCAGTTTCGAGAAGCTTTAAACCCAAAGAAACATTGTTTATATTTCAATTTCACTCCCACAGTCGAATAAATTGATTTTTCGTGCCGTCCTGCAATCGATCTTCATAATTAATCGTCAGGCAAAATCTGACATGCTCATAAATATTGTCACTCCTTCATTCCGTCCGAATATCAACAATATAATCCACACTCTCCGGGCGAAGAGCAAACCTTTGCGCGCGGCCATTATTCCGGGAGCCAATAAAAAAAAAAGGCCGAAAGTTATCGAGGAATCCGAAAAAGCTTCCATCGTCCCCTCCCCCCCCTGTCGAGCGTCGAACAATTCGGGCGAGCATCCGTCACCGAATCTGAATCGCGAGCCCGAAAACATCAGCGTCGATCAGAGAGCGGCGAAATAGTGAAAAAGAGAGAGAGAGAGAGGGAGAAAGAGAGCTGCCATTGAAATTACGTAAGCGGGCAATTGAATTTTTTACGCCCTCCGCCGAGGAATTTATCGCGGCCCTCGCCGCGAGAGTTCTTTTGCATGGAAATAAAATCTGCCGAATATAAATTTGCCGCTTGATTTTATTGCCGATTTCCCGTGCGAGATTAAGCTTTTTATATACGTATACTTGTTTAAAGGGCTTTTTGATTTCGCGCCGAAAGTTCCGAGTCGGCGGAATAGCGTCGATGGAGGGTCGATAATTAATTTCGTAATAAAAGGCCTCGGTAAACGCGGGGCTATCGGAATGAGAGAATCGCAAAGGGGGGAAAAAAATAAGAAATATTTGAATACGCCGAAAAAGCGTAACATTTTTATTCTTTCGCTTTGACTCCTCCTAAAATGGTCCATTTTAGTTGATGAACGACAAAGTAAAAACGTTTAGAGAAGGGTTTTTTTTACCCTCTGATAAATAACGACGTCGAAAGGAGGCAAAAAAAAAAAAAATAATGTTTTCAATCCACGTTTGCTCGGGCGAAAAAGAAAACCACTCGTCGGCCTCCCCCCGATAAAAGCCATGTGCATTGAGAAGAATCTTAGGAGAAGCCGGGAGGAAAACGAAGAAAAGAAGCCAAACCGCTATACCATTCAGGCATTAACAAACAGCTCGATGCCGGAACGAACTCCGGCAGTCACTTCGTCAAACGGATTTTCTGCGCGGCGGCGGATCTCCGAGCCGCGAGAGAGAGAGAGAAGAGAGAGTAAGCGAGCAAACGAACACAAGCTTTTGTTCGAGGATGTTAACTGAGTCACCGGGCCAGAGATTCGATTCTTCATCCATTTCCTTTTTCTCCCGGCGTTCGTTTTACCTCATCCCTCTCTCTCTCTCTCTCCTCTCTCTTCTCTTCAGCGCAGCTCTCTTGGCCACAGGAATCCGAAAAGTCGACGGGGCAAAAAGCAGAGTCGCTCTCCAACTTTCCCTCCTCTTGAAGAAGTATTCCTCCGCCTCGACGATGTTTGCCGATCGAGTTTTACCGAGTATAAAACTCGCGGCGCGGCGGCTTTTTTCCTCCCGGCAGCGGGAGCCTTCCGCGTGTCTCCCTCCTCTCTCCCCCCCTCCCGACTGTCATTACGCAGGATATTAAATTCTCGTCTCCGACGAGTTTGCCGTCGTCTCCTTCTTCTTCTTTTTTTTTTTTCGGCGGGGGGGGGGGGGGGGGGGGGGGGGGGGAGCCGCGCGCGGCTCTGCACACCGGACGATCATCGAGTTAACGCTCCCAGACGTATTGTGGTCGGGCTTTTTGTTGGACTTGTCCCCGCGACCAACTTCGCCGGCTGCCCGACAGTTTATGCATTTTGTCGAGCGTGCAGGGGACGCCGGGAGAGTCGACGAGCTTTCGCTAATACGAGGATGATGAGAAGACGAGGAGGGCGGGGAGGCGGGAAGCCTCGTGGAAGGCGGCTTCGGAAGGAGACATTTTTGCCGAGCGGAGCTTTAGTTTTGATTGTTGATACGATTTTGATGGGAATAGCGTCATTTGGCGTCTCATGATTTCAGATTTTATACTGAAATCATTCGACTATACTTTTATTTCGCGAAGTTTTATTTTTTTAGAACGGCAATTTAAAAATAATTTGCCTGCCGCGTGCTGAAGTGTTTACGTTTCACGAATTACAATGCAAATTTATGATTTCTTCGTTTCGTTCGCCCGGCTTATTGCATTCCAGTTTGAAGCTTATATTTCGCCGGGGATTCGTTTCAATAATGCATCGGGCTTGTTTATAATAAGTGCAAAGTGCTTTTCCAAGAGGGAGTTTCGGATTGTTATCAAACTATTCTCTTTTACTTTTTCGCCGGGAGAGATCCGGCGAAAGCTAAAGCGCCCCGAGTTTTTCTATTTTTCTTTTAGAGTTTGTGCGTCTTGAGGATTATTCAAATGAAACAAAAGCAGTGTAGCTTACTGATGCGGAGCTCACTGAAGTGAAGAGAATCGGCTTATTTTAAACTACAATTCGTCTTGCTGTGAATTTACCTTACTGTTATTTTCTTTAAAAAAGCATTTCCCCGAACGCATTTACATGTTTTGCAGCGCAGTACCGTGAGATCCAAAGCTATCTTTCTGTAAAATCGCAGCCCCCTCCTCGGTGGAAAATTAGCTTCTTTTGCTAATCAAGGATGCTTACGATTTTAAGAGAAAGATAATACCCAACTACCGCAAAAGTTTGTTTTAGAAGACGCCCCTTTTTTTAATTGAACAAAAATTTTTTCCTCTGTAGTTCATTAAAAATTATAGGTTATTTCTAGTATCGTCTTAATGGCCTTTGATTTTAGCAGTATCTTCAACTTACAACGGTAACCCTTTTCTACATATAACAGCCCAGCGTGTATAGCTACGATTTCCAACGGGGCCATCGGCGGAATACATATCGCTCGACGCTTAATCTCAATTTTTCAGTAAAATTTACGGCCTCGCCCACTTCGGAGCGCTCATTGCCGAGTTTTCATATTCCGAGTGCGCGAAATAATTTCGCGACATAAATTCTCCCCGATACACAATCCAACGGTTAAGACTCTCTCGGGTTTAAAGCGTCGCGCGGAGAGATAGAGAGCCGCGAGAGAGAAGTAAAAATCCAAAAGGCAAAGTATCGAGTCGTAAAAAGGGGGCTTGTCGCGTATATAAATACACGCGGCGGTGTCGGAAATTGCGGTCGGCCGGAAAATTCATTACAGTAATTCGCGAGTCCGAAGGATCCGCGAAGCTTATCCCCTCCCCGAATAACATAGAGCACAAGCGATTGCGGGGAGCTGTACGCGTGAAAATTCCGTTCGCCGTCGATCGCGGAAAAGCGGGGACGCTTTTCTTCCTTCCTCGAAACTTCGGCTCGCGAGTTTTCTTTTCCGCGGCGCGGAAGAAGTGTTTCGCCTGGGAAAAATGTCGAGGGGAGACTGTCATGCGTGCGCCTGGAAAATTGCGAATTTCCCTACTTTTGATAATCTTGATATTTTCCCGGGAATGGAATTCCTTTGTTGGGGGAATTAATTTATTTTCTTTTCCTTGGAGAAAGGGAAAATCGAGTTTTATAAATAGTCATAAATGTGCGTCGACAGAGTATCGATTTTCAGGGTAAATATCTCGAAAAATGTATATGTGTTTGGGAAAAGTTTTTACGCAAAGCAAATATCCTCCTAAAAATTCAAAAACCATGAAAAAGTTCGATGTCCAATTTTATTGATGCACGCTTTTGTAAAGCGCACAAAACGGTATAAAACTTCGGCCTGGACGTCTGTCAAACTTCTCAGCTGAGTTTGTAGAGTACGGTAATCCGTATTAGTGGACTCGAACCGATCAATGGGGTTTTTATACATTTAAATGCGTGGTAACGCGAACGTTTATAAATCGAAATAAATCTCAACTTTTGTAAATTAAAATTTAAAAGTATATTATTCCGCACTAACATAACACAATTAAACTTTCAAACGTGAGGTATTTGCAGTTCGTCAATAAAATTTATAATGAATTAACGTTATATTTTTAATATTTAATTAAGCAGTGTAAATACACTTTATATTCATTAACGGAAAGTGTATGAAATATAATAAAATTTCATTGAATTAAGACTCCGGCGACGAATTAGTTAAAAAAATTTATTTCCGTTTTAAATTACTAAAATAATTCTCAATCTTTATTTACACCTTCAATTAAAAAACCTATATTCCCAAGTAAAAAAAAAAAAAAAATTGTGAAACATAAACGTCAAGCCAGAAAAATGAAAATCCGCAAATGCCATCTTCCGATTCGTCCGAAAAACATCGGGAGAACAACAGAGCCAACTTGCCTCTCGCATTTTCGCAACTCCCCGGCAAAGACAAAACGACAGGCAGAAGCGCAGGACAGCCAGAAGAAGAAGCACGGCAACAGTAGCGGCAGCAATCGCAAAAACTCGGGAAGCGAGACGAATCCAGCCGGGGCGAAACATATCGATCGGCCGGCCGGCGCGGCACTGCGCACAAAGAGCGAGAGAGAGAGAGAGAGCCGAAAACTCTGTGCCGCGCTGCGGCTGCAGTGCCTCGGATAAAGTTTTCGGACTTTCCGCTGTTTCGAGGAGGAGTGCCGCCGCTGCCGCCGCTGGAAAAATGAAAAATCTCCCGCTGATGAATGCAAAAAGCGCTGCACAAATTTTGTTTGCGAGCTCTTTTTCTCGCGACCGCCACCGCCGCCGTCGAGATTTTTCCGTCAAACTTTCCGGCCGTATTTCCCCGTTTGCGGTGTTTGGGTGTGCGGCCGGCAGTCTTGGGGATTGGCCGCTGCGGTTTCGGACGGTTATTCGATGGGTATACACGGAGGTTCGCTCGGATTGGGATTTTCGACGAGGAGCGCGCGCTTTTTGTCGGCGGGGGTTTGACGAACGCGACGGATTGATTCGATTGGCAGGCTCGAAGTAATTTGAAAATAAAAAAAATGAAATATAAATAAAAATCTCCAAAAGCGCAACGAAAACTAATTAGAGCGAGCCACGAGCGATTACTCGCAATTATAAAGTGGATCAACAACCGGCTAATGGCCGGTGCCTCGAGAGCACATATTCAGCGGCTGATAATTAGAGTGCAAGCACATCTCAAAAACGGTCTGCTCTCAAGTAGGGAGCAGTGCACATAAAGCCGGACGAGCGAGAGAGCGAGAGAGGGAGAGAGGCAGAGGCCAGAATGATCGCGCAGCAATGTGTGTACGCAGGGCATACGCAATGAGTAGCCTGTCGTGTCCGGGCGGCGTCGCGGGGCGCGCGCGACATCGTCGACGTCGTCGTCGTCGTCGTCGTCGTAGTCGCCGGTCCACTCTCCGCACAGGATCCTCCTCCTCCCCCTCCTCCCCCCCGGCTCTGCGGCGTTATCACGGGGCCGTTCCCTCCCAGCGAGAGGGACAGAGAGAGAGAGCGATAGTTACAGCGTAGTTACCGGTTACTGGCCGCGCGGCGTGCCTGCGGGCTTATGCGCACCGCCGCCGTGTCCCCTGACCTCGACATAATTATCAGTCACCCAAGCACGTACCGCTAATTGCATAGACCCCCGCTGAAAGGGAACATGTCCGAAATAACTGCCTCGGGTTAATCAACGCTCGCGCCCAGGCTACCTTAGGGGAGAGGCGCGGCTTCTCTCTCTCTCTCTCTCCCTCTCCGACTAAGGAGGGGGAGGAGGGAAAAAGCGGCGAGAGAGAGAGAGAGCAGCTTTTCGATCCACCCTTAAGGCCGAATCACCGCGGAGCCTGCGAATACGTGCGAGAGGCCGTAGCTGCACTGCGCCGCCGCCGCCGACGCCGGGAAACTTTTGTAAAGGCGAGGTACTTCTTATGCGAGAGCCCGGCTACTTTGGGGAATAAAATTTTCTCGCGTGTATCCGACATTTTCCTCCCGGCATGCCCCCTTTCCTTTTTTCTCTCTCTCTCTTGATTTATCGGAGCTGCGTTTTTAGAGGCTTTTATAAGCAGAGAGAGCCGCGGGGCTTTAAATTTTAAAAAAACGCCGATCATAACCGGTCGAGTCCCTTTACGATACGATTCCGGCCAGTGGGCCGCGGCTGGCGTTGAGTTTTGTTTTCGGGAGGCGGGCCCTCGTTTAACTTGTAAATCAGGTATTTACATTGCAAAGCTCGCGTGGTAAAAGCATTTGCTATTTTATTCATACGTCTCGGGCTGTATGGCTTCTATTAAAACTTTATTATCGCCTGGCTTTACGTTCGCGTATATATACCCGGAAACCGAGGTGTCCACTCCTAAGAATATCTCCCCCCTCCGTCACAGAGCGAATCATTATCGTAATTCAACGCGAACGAATGCCTCCTAGCGCAATGTATATCTCGCGGAATGACGGTCAATTAAAACAAGCGACAAGTTTCAATAACGCCGCGTGGGAAAGTCAACAGGCGACACGAAATTAATGTAAATTTACGACTCTCGGCCCCGCAGCTCGTAGAGAGAGAGAGAGAGAGAGAGAGAGAGAGAGAGAGAGACCAATTCCCTTTTACTCGCGCATTAATTGGGTGTAAAATTCGAACCTCCTCGAAATTTCAAGCACGCTTAAAAAAGGAAGGAAACGCTTTTACGCTCCTTACGTGGGAAGGGGGGGAGGCGCTTTCCTCCCACGCGGCGGCGGCGGCGGCGCCTCGCCTTGTGTATACGGCGCGGAATCTCCTTACGATCCCGGCGAATATTGCGGCATATTATTAAGCCCGCGGCGCCGGATGCTGAAGCAGCGCTTAATTATCGGCCTTTTCCCGCTCGCGTTTAAATCTCTAATGAGCCGTTCGCCGAGATCAAAGCCCCTCTCGTGCCTGTTTTTTTTCCAGTTTTCGACGTCGTCTCGCGAGATTTTCGCGCGCGGAACGCCGCGCGGTAATTTCGCCCCCCCCCCCCTCCTCTGCACGCCGGAGATTCTTCAGCGGGAATAATTTAATTAAGGAACGCGCTCGTGTAAATAATTATGCGCGAGCGAATCTACAAATGTTTGTATTTAAGTTGATTTAATTATAGGGCTGAAGCGGCGAGTATTAATGTTGCTTTTCGGGAGCGATATGGATTTAGTTTTGGGGATAATTAATTGCGAAATTCTCTGTGCCCGATTGGTTAGTCATTGAAATTTACATTCGTTAAAAATTATTGCTTAATTGATCTGCCTGGTTTTGATATATTAACAGTTCGTTGATTTTTTGTTTCAGGTATGTAACCGAATTTCCACTCTGGTTTAAAAATGACGCGCAATTCGTAAGTATTTAAATTGTAAATGTTTTATCCGGGATTCGTGTAATTCGCGATTAAAGTAATGCATTTGTCGATTTACATTTTAAATTTGCCGATGTAACAATTTATTCGGCAGCGCCCGCCGAAAATGAAATTCCACTCACCCGATAAATAAAGCAGTTTTTTTTTAACCTCGTTCGATAAATTATCATATCGTCTTTAATTATACCGAAAAGCACAAAATATAAATACGCCAAAAAAGTCGCCCGAGATTCTAAACTGGCGCAGACGATAAAGTAAAACGAATATCCCACGCTCATACGAGAATTGACAGTCGTTCCGCAGCCATGGAACGGCCAGGAGCTAGAAAAATTCCCGGCGATTTTTCACTTTCCCGCGGCGGCGAAACAACTCCGGCGATTTTTCGTCGCCCCGCGGCCTGCATTTTCTATTCGCGATGAACGAGCGATCGCGTTTTTCTCCATATTCCCGCGCGTTCCCCGCTTTCTCTCTCTCCCTCATGGCCTTTTCCGGAAGCGTTAAAACGCGCCGCGCGCAAACTTATTACCCTTTGCGCGAGATATGACCGGCAAGAGTGATGAGAGAGAAATTAAAAAGAGTGCGCTGCCGCCGCTGCTGGCCTGTTTTTAGCGAAACGTTACTTTGCTTAATTAAAATTCGCAGGCGTGTGCGGCTTTCTCGCTGCAACAAACTGCGAAGTTAATAAAAAAAAGCGTCAATTAGCTTTTTTAGATTTTCAAGCGATATTTTTTTGTTTTCCGAGTGCTTTTTTTTGCTTTTAGCCGGAAAACTTGTATTATTGTTCTGGATTTACGGCTTTGACTTTTTTTCATTAATTAACTTAAAAATTTACCCCATTTTAGACGGCCGAAGTTTTAAGTGCGCTTTTTGAACAAACAAAGATCGAGCTAATGGACTAATTTCATTGTTTACACAAAGTAAGCGTTTTAAAGATTCTCGAAAACATACATAATTCGTTGAATATTAAAAATCTCGAATTCAATAATAATCCCCCGCTCCGAAACCACTCGAGCAATAGTTCACTCGAATCGCCTAATGCTCCCCGAGTCCGCTCGTAAAAAAACGAGCCAGCTCTAATCAGGCGCAAGCCCGACTTCTCGGCGCGGCAAACGAAAATCGAATCGGCGCCGAGAGCACATCGCGTCGTTGCAGCTGATTAATACGCAGCCGCGGTAATTAATGCGATCAATTCCGTTAATCTGCCCGTAGCGAGGCTGCGGCACATCGGTAAAATATCAGTTTCGCGGCGGAAAATATATATGTATATATAACCTCGTCCACTTAATCAAACGCACGCGCAGCCCTTCCTCGTCGCGCGGCGGCGGCGGCAATTTTACGTCGACGTCGACGGCTGAATAATTAATAACATTAACCAAAGTAGCGCGGAAGTTAGGCGGCGAATCGATCACAATATTATACGCTACGGCTTCATTCATCGAGGCTCGCCGTGCCGAGCGCGTATTTATATATATACGTGTGTAACGTTGTTTATTCGCGTTTCATCGTTGTGTCGAATAGACTCGTGTCAATATTCCGGATGCGGACTCGCCTCCGCAGCTGTCTCTTTCTAGTCCCGCAATCCCCGCGACGCCGCTGGTAATTAAATTTAATTAACCGGCTTGCAGAGCGCTAATTTACTTGTAATTAATTCGCCGTTTTGACGTTATTCTTGCGCAGGCTTACCTCCAGGAAAATCGCTTTTCTTTGGGCTGAATGAGCTCGGTTATGGATTGGGTTGTGGTTTCGCGGCGAGCTGTTGGCTGAAAGTTGTTGGTCTGTTGCTTTTGCAGATTTCTGGCGGAAATCTGAAAAAGTTAGTTACTTATAAGAGTAGTGGATTAACATTTAGTGGTCAAAGTTTAATGTTTTTACTTTAACAGTTCAATTCTTGGTACAGATAATAATTATGCAGTGTAAATTTCCCGAAATTGTTACATCAACTTAAAATATTTCATAAAATTGAGGTAATATACTGCGCATAATCGTTTCAAAATCATTAGTTAAATTACTCGGTAATTAATTTACGTGTATTATGAATAACGGCATTTCCCGGAAAATTTTCTAAATTGCGCGGTAAACGTTATGACACATAAATTTACTTTGAGCCGACTCGGCCAAAATCATACAATCAATTTTCTCTAATCAAACCTAATCATTACAATAAACAGTATTGCCCCGTCCGCTCGCGTCGCGTTACGTTAATAAATGTTTATCCCGGGAGTCGTTAATTAATTCATTGAAAATCAATAAATTCGTTATAACGCCGAGAGGATCGGCGCGCGCGAGCAAACAGCGCGCCGGCGCGCGTCCTTTATTTTCGCCCCGACGCACATAATGAGCCCGTAATTCATCGCCGTTAAATATACGCCGCGCGCAATTTTCCCCTCGCAAAAATCCGCGCGCATAATAAAAAGCTGCGAGCGCGGCATTCAGCCGCTAAAGTTTAATCTACCGGAGTGCAAATAAAGTCAAAGTCCCAGAGAGAGAGGCGGCGTTTTATCAAAATTCGAGCTCGCTTCTCGGCCTCATAAGCCCTTTTAGGGGAGAGATAGGAAGGAGAGAGAGAGAGAGAGAGAAAAAAAGACATCGCGAGATATCTCTCGACTCCGACGGCGACACCCGCGGAGAGAAACGTCCCAGGCGCAAGCGCGCTTAAGGTTCTTCCGGCTTTATACAGTCCGCGACAAAAGTCCAGCTTGTTTTCTAAAGCTTTTTTTTAGAGCCCGCTTTTCGAATGTTCAAGCTCGTACAAAACGCGCTGTTTAGGCAGCTGCTATCTTCCTCGTCGACGTCTGTTAATCGCGAATTTTTTTCATTGTTAATTACATTTTTTTCATTACAAATTCGTCGCGCATTTCCTGCGGATTTTCAAGCTAAAATATTCAAGTGCCGCGAATATAAAATGATCAACACGAAATTATTTACGACCGCGACCCAATCGTCGCACAATTTAATAAACGAACATTCGAAAAGGGGAGAAATAATCAAATCCAAGGTCCACAGGACGCCAGCGACTCGGGGGAGGGGGAGACGACAAAGCTCTCTCGCCCGCGTCCCCGTAAAAAAAATATGCACGCGCAGGTCCTCCTCGTCCCGCGCGTAAATTCCCGGCGCTTTCATTTTTCCCCGCGCGACGACGACTCCAGACGCGTATACACGTACGCGCGGAAACGCCGAAATTAAAGGGCGAGAAAAGAGGGCGCGTCCGCTCGAAAATAGTATGCGCGCGCGGGCGAGAGTGCCTATGCGCGCTTTTCCTTTATTTCTTTTTTTTTTTCATCGCCGCCTCTGCCGCCGACGTCGTCGTCGTCGTCGTCTCGAGTTTCTTGCCTCTTTGTGCGCCGCTCTCTCTCTCTCTCTCTCTCTCTCTCTCTATCTCTCTGCGACAGCTCGAAATTAAGGCGCGTTCACGCGGCGTCGACATTGTGTATACTCGCGCGCAAAAGGAGTGGCCGGATTGCCGGAGTATGTGCGGCATTGTCTAAGGGAATAATAACAAGGGATTCAAGGTGTCGCTGGAATTGGCTCTTATTAAAGCGTGCTTTTCTAAGCCTCTTTCTTGCCAGGGGGAAGCAAATTTTTTTTTTTTCTTTTTTCGACGAAAGACGAGTATCGACTTTTCGCGAAATTTCCCTCGTTAATCCGACAATGAACCGTAACGAGTATATCCCGTTGGCACGACATAAAATCAGTAATGGATTATGAATTATTAGCGCGTCAATTACAGTCGAAGCCCCGTCGCAAACGCAGCTTTATTAACTGTTTACCGCTTCGGCAACCCTGTCGTAATTAACAGATTAACAGAAACGCAATAAGAAAGCAGGCAAGAGCGGCAAGGACTCTCGCCCTTTTTACGCCGCGGGCATAAACTTTTCAAGCGCTCGCTCGGGATGCAACTACATATACGGTTAGGCATTGTGCGCCGGTATAACCTTAATGTGCGTGTACGCGCCTTGTATATTCGTATGTTTTCCCCCCCTCCCCCTCTCTCCTCTCTCTCTATCGCTCGGCGCTTCCTTTTTTTTTTCGGACGGCGTCGCGCAGTCGAGGCACGTTGGGCGTGCACGTTTTTGTATGGGAGGGCCGCGCGAGCGGAGCCGTGACTTATGTCCGCGTTTGCATCGGGAATATGTAAAGAGCGATTCACGCGGGCCGTGAGAAAAATTTATTGAATGAAGAGGCTGCCGCCGCGGAGGAACGGTTTTCCAAGCTCGGGGATGCAACTGCGGCACTCTCGGGTTGTGGGATGGAAATGTTTTTTTTTTTTTTTTTTTTTTTTTTTAAGCGCGACTGCTGCGGGGGTTTTGGATAATTATTATGAGGGATGATTCTGGAAAAGCGAGAGTCGAGGAAGTGCTTTGCTTTTGCGTTTATTTTGTTTATGGTAAACTACTTTTTTAATGTGTTTGTATTTGAATAATTGTGTTAGTATAGCAATTGTTTGTACTATTCAGAAATGGGCTGCTTGCGCTTTTCCGAGTTGTTTGAATTAAAAGGAAGGTAATTGCTTGAATTACGGATAATTTTAAATTTGCTGATAAAACTTTTTGTCATTAATTTCTCTCAAAGAGAAGCTCTAATTTGTGTAAAAAATGTAGTTTTATTTCAATAAATTCTTTATGATGTTTTCATTACTTTTTCCGCTGTAAACTTTTTACTGCCTCTATTTTATGGGATGCACTAATTAGCCTCACAAATGGAATTTTTTCACTTTGATCTCGTAGCGAAAACGAGACTTAATTACCGGCAAGTTTTTTTTTCTTACAGCGAAGTAATTCGATGCACTTGTGCGCCATGACTTATTTACGAATTTCGTTCAGCTTCCTCTGACCTTTCAATTTTAACAATGTAATTCCAGGAAATCTGATTTTGCAGACTTACAATATTATGCCAAATGACTTTTAATGAATGTTCTTGGAAATCCTGAATTTCTTTAGCCGTAAGTTTATAAATAAGCATGAATTCATCAAATATTGCTGACGACTGCATGACTAAGTAATTACGACCAAAAAGAAGAAATGTTTGAATCTTTAAAGAGCTTGTTCCCTTCGTGCAATAATAGATTAGTTAAAGAAACTGGCACTTCGTATTCATTATTAATCACGTCCAACTTTAAAACAAAAGGTCGATTATTTTTCGCCTGCTTTTAATCCAAAAATTCAAAACAGAAGTGTACACCCGAAATTGAACACACGCATCGAAGCGGCGCCTGGGTGAAAGCATTGAATATTCAATTACTTGAATATTCAATAAATATTCAGGGCTAAATCTCGCGGCGGCCGCAAAATTGCGCGCGGCCAGATAATCTTATACGGCGCGGTTAGAAAACACTTTAGAATTTTCAAAATTTCCCCCGAAAATCCCCATAATGCAAGAGAGAGAGAGAGAGAGAGAGAGAGAGAGTAAATCCCCGGGCCGAGAAAGAGGACGGAAGGGGCGACGTAAAAGGATCAGGAAGTTCAGAATTACGACTAGTAGAATTTCAGCTCGCGGTATAATTTATCGTCCCCCTCCCCCCTTCTCCCTCTCCTCCATGGCTCGAAGTCCGAACGCAGGAATATATACCGGGGGATGCACTGCCGCGTGCAACTTTGGAAATTCCGTAGACCCGGAGACCTACCTTCTCTTCCAGCTTCGTCTCTCTCTCTCCTTCCTCATAAATTCCTCTCTCTCATACGTGGCGGACGCGAATTTCGTCGAGATGCTGAATTTACATCCGAATGCGACCTGGACTCCGCGCATTCTTTCCCGCGAATTTTGGATTTCTGAGGCGGCGCGCTCCGCTCATAGTTTGCCGATCTTGAGGTCTATTGTCTCTCCGCCGAGACAGGCGCCGCAGTTTAACGGACACACTTTTGCTTTGTGTCACTGAACCGCTACTGACATTCTCCCCGTTCAATGTGCACCGCGCGCGCGCGAGGACACTTTTAACCTTACTGCGTGGTCAGGTGTGCAAGCGCAGAGACCTTAATCTGTTCTAAATCTCCGAGCTCGAAGTGTGGAGCACGCCATTTTCAATAATAACACGCCTGCCTCCGGTTATCATTTTTCAAAAGCACCGTAATGACCGAGCGGAGGACTTGTGTTTTGCATCCCATAAATATATTACAAACGCAGCTACAGGAAGTAGGTGGCGAAGTAGTGCGCATTCCGATCCAGCCGAGCGATCGATCTCGCTTCCAACTCGCACGTCCAGTTCGCGTTTTCTTCGCTGTCCATCAGGGATATCTGCGTCGCGGGTGATCCGATTTTAGCGAGCCTCCGGACGACGCGCGATTGACCACTCTATCGAAACGCTAATCAATTAGACTAAACGGGCAAGCAGTCGCCGGAGGAGGAGGGAGAGTTGGAAAGCCGAGAGCTCGCTTTCGGTCGAACGGGACGACGAGTGTCACCGACTCCCCCGGAAGTGCGCAAGTTTCGCCGGTCGTCGCGGGGAGACTTCGAGGCTCTTTCGCCGATCGGTGGATCGATTACGGAACGAGACCCGTCATTCGATTTGCGCCGCAAGATGGGCTACGGCATTTCTATTTATCGGCTTTTAGCTTCGAGAATGCCGGGGAAACGTTTATCTCGCGCGATTTTGCGCGAGTCGGTGTTTAATTGCTCTCGGCGTCCTCGGATGGAGTGGCTGCGACGCTTTGTAGCTCCGTTCGGCGAGCTCCTTTTTTTTCAACCAATTGTTTATTTAAAGGATTTCGCGCGCGATGGAGAGAGAGAGGGGAAGACGGGAGTTTTATATTTCAGCAGCGCAACTTTTAACGGATAAGTTTTAATGAGAGCCTAGTCTGCTGATGCCGCTTCTTTTACCGGGCTTTTCTCTCTGTTGTTTGACGTCGGGTTGCCAAAGAAAGCGGATAAAGAAGAAATGATCGTTTGTTTATTCGCTCGCCGACCTCGGGCTATTTGGAGAGAGAAAAAAGAGAAACGGATCAACTGCCCGGACTTTCTCGATGCGCGAATAATGGAGACGTTTAGCGGTTACTTCCTGCTGCGCGGGACTCTCGGAAATTATTGAAAATTTAGCGTTTAATTAAAAAGCTGCGGGGGGAGGAGGAGGAACGCGTATATGCTAATTTTTCTCAAAGTACACTTGAGTAAATCTGAGTTCTGAAAATTGGCGAGTTGAAAAGTTGTGCGTAATATAACTTTTTACTCTCCTTGGAGGACTTTTTTTTGTCCTCTATTTTTTGTCCCTCTAACGAATACAGTTTTCACTTTGATAAGCTCGGCAGGGGATTTACTAAACTCCCATCTTTTGTAAGAGCTATTTTTCCGCGGCGAACTTTGTTTCTCTTGTTAAGTTGCTAATAAGGCCCGGCCAATTTTTCTCCTTACTTACCTTATGAAATGTAGATTTAGATTATTAATTTTGTTAAACTTCATTTTACGGATAGTTAAATTTAATTCGTTAACTAAAAAAAATGCTCGTTCTGTAACTTCATTAACAAGTATCAGAGTAACTTGAATCTGTCGTAAAAAATACGAATTTTGCCGAGCAAGGCCGAAAAAAAAAAAATGTGTCGATGAGAAAAAGAGGAAAATCCGCGCCCCTATTTATTTCTGTTTGTCGGCGAAAATAGAAACTAAAAGTAAATAATACTTGACGAAATTCACATCAGCGTGCAAATAAAGCAGAGTTTTCAAATAAACAGGAAACTCGGCGTCCATCCTTTGACCTCAAAACGAAGCGACAGGCCTTAAAAATCCAAAAGAGGAGCCCCCCCCAAAAACTCGCGTCGTTAGACGAACTATGGCCCTCTGCGAAAAAGTTCGCGCGAACTTTCAGCTCTGGCGTGTCCCGCCTCTTCTCCCCTCCGTCGCGCGAGGAAGCCGGGAAAAAAAAATTTCTATTTAAAATCGCGCCCTCCGGAACATAAAGAACGCGCGAAAAAAGGGGTCCCGGTATTATTAGCCTGCGACTGGTGTGTGCGTCACCTCTCCTTTCTCTCTCTCTCTCTCTGCTCCGTGCGTCGGAAGACAGTTTGAGTATCTTCCTCTTCTATCTCCGAGACCGCCGCTCCCGCGCCCGGCTCTTCCAATTTCCTCGGTGGCGGGGCTTTTTCACGCCCCGAAATCGGCGCGTGGGCTGAATATTTTCGATGATTGCTTTAACGAGGCCGATTCGACGAGGGATTTGTGTAAAGGTCCCCGGCGATAAAAGCGCCAGTTAGCGGCCCGTTTTACCAGCGGCGAGTCGCCACTTTGCTCTCTCTCTCTCTCTCTCTCTCGTCCTTTCGCTCGATTTTTTTTTCGGGGGGAGAGAGACCGTCGTCGGCCGTGGGCGCGACTGGAATTTCAGTGCGCCGCGGTGGCATTAAAGCGCGCGTGAAAGGGTCGCGATTTGGGCGTGATTTTTTTGCTCTTTCTGCCTGTGCGCTTTTTCACCGCGGAATCGGAGGGGGAATTTTTAGCGGCCGCGAGTCGTTCTCGAGTGCCGTTCGCGGACGCGTTGCAAATTTGTAGTTCTGGAAAGTTTTGTTATCGTTTGCTTTGGATTTTGTGAAGATTTCATTCTGTATTATGCACATTTTCGGGGGTTATTAAAAGCTCGGAGAAAATTAAAATTTTTTGGCGAAACTTAAGTTTTTTTTAATAAAAATAAGAACTTTTTAGGTAGAGTTCATCGACACATTCAAAACTCAAGCTTCTTTTACGGCGGTCTGACGTGTACATTAAACAGTTTGATAAAGATCTATGAAGCACAGAGAATTGTCGAGTTTTTCTACCGGACGAAATTCGCCACTCTGTAACGCCATTATTACATTCATTTTAATTTAATTGTTTCATTGTGTTCAGAGCCATGGAGTTAAACGTCCGTCGTTTTTAGCGGATTTTCGAATTACTCATGCGTAAAAAGCAGTTTATAACGGAATAATGTACCGTTAATCGCCGAGCGCAGCGTCAGAAAACTCTGGGCGGCTCCTTTTAAATAGACTTAACAAAAGTCCATTATCATCGTTCGGGTATAATCGGGGACTCTGCGAATTCGGGCAACAATCGGAAATAAGTTGGATTCCAAACTAATCTACTGCCGCGCATACCTCAGTCGATGGCGGAATGCTAATATCGCGGGCGGCAAACTTTTAAAATCCGAAAATTTTCCGGCATTGTTCTCTCCTCGCGGAGGCGCAATTCCGGTTTTCGGGAGGCGGCCGAACCAAGTTAAATTATTTTGTTTATTAAAACGGCCGGGCTGCGGCAGAGCCGAGGGGTTTTCATTAATGCACACACGCGTGCACAGAGCGAGGAGGAATCTTATCTCGGGCACAAAGTCCCCTTCTATTAAATTCCGTCATATACAGGCTGAGAGAGAGAGAGCCCGGCTTTCTTCCTCCCCGCGGGCCTGCTTATCTCGAATTACAATCGCCATAACTCGAGCTACAAGTTCTTTTGTGATTAAAGCCGACTAATTAGTCAATTCTGCCGGGCTCTCCTCGGACGGACAATGACGCGCGGAGCCGCGGCTTTATGAACTCATTATCGAGGCTGAGAAACAGGCGGAAGGAGCCGTGGCCCCGTCGCAATTCATTACTCTCCTTTGATATCGCCGCCGGAGTCTTCTCTCTCTCTTTTTTTATTTTTAAACTGCTTGTCGCGCGATATTTGTCTGCGGTGCAGACAAAAAAAATGTCCCGGGAACTTATACGCGAGGTGAGTGGAACGGCGGCGGCGGAAGGCTCGCGGGGGGGTGGAATTTCATTTTGAACAAATTCAAGATTTTAGAGGTTCGAATTTTTGCCTCGAGTGGAGCTCGAGTTTTCGATGCTATTAATTAACTGGATAATTTGCTGGTAATTTCGTGGCAGCGTTTTATAACAGTAGCTTTATGTTAATTAAATACTTCAGAAATATGGATTTTTCGTCGCTGCTTCGTTAGTTACTTAATTTTCAATTATGATTATTAAAAGGAATTATAAATCTCTCTCTGAATTCAGCCAGCCTCGGTTGCCATAGCAACGAATTACGACTGGTTGCCATGACAACAAGTCAATTGCCATGACAACCGTTGCCATGGCAACAAGCCAATTGCCATAGCAACGGCCTTAATTCGTACAGTTACTACGCCCCCGGCCTCGCTGCCGTGAATTCAGCCAGCCTCCTCCCCCTCCCCCGTCACCCCCCTCCCGAAAAGTCCCAATTATCGAACAGTCCCAATTACCGAACAGCTCCAAAATACAGAAAAATATATCGCCGCCGTGAATTCAGCCAGTCCCTCCCCTTCACACCCCTTCACCCCTCTTCACCCCTGCATTTCACCCCATTCACCCCTCTCCCGAAGAGTCCCAATTATCGAACAGTCCCAATTACCGAACAGCTCTAATTACCGAATAGGCCCAATTACCGTACAGTCCTATTTTGAGTAAAATTTATGGGGGTTGGTGCGCGTAGCGCGCAGGGCGGCGGAGCTCCCCTAGTAAACAATTATATTAAGTTACGCGGTGAATTATTAAATTATCGCGTCAGTGCCAGTAATTTTTGCAGTGAATTTATATAATTAATTTCTCCCGAAAACGAAATGATTCACCCCGGGGCGCAGCCCGGTGTCAGTTCCTCTCCGCCGGTATTTGCATCATCATAGCGAGGCACTCTTCGCAAAATCGAGTAAACCCTCGTACGTGGAAATGCAGGAGAAAAAAAAGGAGCAGCCCTGCTCGGGAACGAAAGGTGGCGTAGAGGTAGCGTTTCCGGCTTCCTTGTCCCCCTTATCGGCGACTCTTATCGTTCGCGCGCTCCCTCTTTCTCTCTCTCTCTCTCGTCGGCACTCCGGGGGCGCCTTTATTTTGCAAATAGTATTTGCCAACTTGGCCGTCGCGGCTTCGTTAGTATTCGTCGCTGCGACGCCGGGGCACTAACGGCATTTTAATTTCGGGCATTCCGCATTCGTACCGACAAAGTGCTTCCGGCGCGCCGCCGCCGCCGCCGCCCTTTCTTCTTCCCCTCCCCTGTATACATATATATACGCGTCTCTCTTTCTCTGTGTCTTCCATTCCGTTTTGTCCGTGTTCCAGAGCGTACTCGCGCACTTGTTGGTACACGGACGCGCCGGCAGACATTCCTTTTACGCTTAATAACGAAAGTTTTTTGGGGGGCTCGCCTATTGCGAGAATGCAGGCTGCCTCCGACTCGCGGCTTTATTTTGCTTTGCAGTTTCATCAAAATTGGGGGGGTGGGGGATTCGCTTCTTTATTGGGGCTATTTTATTTCAGAGGCGAAATTCGTTGGAACGAATTTTTGGTCTGCTCTGCTTTTTTGCGCGACTCTGCTGCGCGAATTTTTACTAATTTCGTAGAATAATTCAATTCATTATCATTGATGTATTGTATTATGTGCAATACAATTTTTAACATTTGTGTTTTATAAAGAACTAAAAATAATAATTAAAAGAGTACAAATTGCAACATCTATTTATTGTTAATTAATTAATAAACCAAATTTGTTTTATTTATTTTTAAAAAAAAATTGGATAAAACTTATTCATTTTGTGGTCTTATATCGAGCATTCATTATCGTAACGAAAGCCTACTTTCCTTTAAAACGCTACTGTTACTTATCCATCCCTTTTTACAGACCTCGGATTTCCAGTCCTTTCCGTACTCGACGTCTTCATCAAACAATATTCCACTGTCTCCGTTCCTCCGAAAAACCTAAAATTCTCGATAACCCAAGCATCGAAAATTGTCACCCCGGCTTCCAGGCATTTTTCAACGATCCTCGCTCTCGGATCCGTACATTTGCGCTCGCGCTAACAAACCGCAAGCTCAAGAGCGAGTCAGAGAGAGAGAGAGAGAGAGAGAGAGAGGGAACAAAAAGAGCGGCGGCGTTTTTGCCGCGAAACTTTCCGCAAAAGCTCGCGGTGTGCGCGTTGCTGGCAGCGCTCTGGCGCCCCTTTCGCTTTCATCCGGCGCAGTTTTGCCTTGAGCGAAGTTTCCGAACGCGTTCTTCCGAGCGATCCTCCGCCTTTTTTGCCCGCAGCCGCAGCGGAATATTCTCCCTTTCTGTCTCTCTCTCTCTCTCTCTTTTTGCGCGTCCGCCCGTCCGTCTGTGCGTGAGCGCGCTTCCTTCTCGCTCTCTCTCTCTTTTTTTTTCAGGCGACTGCGATGCTCTTTGTGCTTCGCGCGCGGATTCATTGCCATTTTTCACGGGGGCGCTAATGGCGAGAGAGAGAGGGAGGGAGAGAGGTAGAGCCATTCAATTTTCGGCGAAAAAGGACCGAAGCGCGCTGCCTAGCGAGAATAATCAACGGGAGCGTATATGGCTTTTTTTTTTCTGCAAAGCGCGCGCGCACTTTCAAAGATACGCCTGGCGCCGCCGTCGCTGCTGCCTGATGTTTTCGTGCTTTTCGGGGCTCGGCTATTTTGCCGTTTTACTTTTTTTTTCTTTTTTTTTTTTTGGATGGGAGAGAATAATTTTAAATGGTTATTGAGATCATCTCTTTGTGAGATGCGAAAGAAAGAGCGCAGCGTTGTGCGTTAAATTGAAATTCCTGGGGAATTTATGAAACAGTCTTTCTACTTTTTGGATAGTAACTTTATTTTATTATGCTTTTGCTGATGGAGTTTAATTTAAGCGTAATTAAACTTTCAACAAAGAGCATCATTTACTCAAAATTAGAAAATAATGTTGCTAAGTAGTACAATCTACTCGTATTAGGATCTGTATTATTAGTTTTAAATATCGTCCATACTCCCCGAGAAAATAATTAATTCTTCAAATGAAATGTCTCCTCCTCCTCCGACTCTCAGCTCGCCAAGCAAAATTCAGCCGAGTACAACGAAACTATACGTGCTCATCCAAATTTTCTTAACGAATCCTTGCCAGCTCATTCGCGACGGCGGCGGCGTCTATATCGCGATGCTCGCCGAAGCTCGCCGAATACCCCCGGCGCGCGCGGTCCCTTCGCCATTTTAAACAGGCTTTAATTCTCCGCACTTGTCTCGCGACTCAGTTGTGTGCTTCGAGTTCTCGACCCTAATGAACAGCCCTCGAAAACGCACAAAGAGTAAAGAGAGAATGCGAGAGAGAGAGAGCCTACTAAGCAAAAAGGAAAAGCTCGTCGCGGCAAAGGAAACCGGGTAAAAAAAGGAAGAAAAAAAAAAAGAATTTTCCTCCTCTCCGTCTTTTTCCCGCGGGGAAGGGAGAGAGAGAGAGAGAAAAAAGCGAGCCAGGCGCGGAAATCCAGATATCTAAATATACACCCCGCAAATGCGCGTTTAATAGAGGCTCTCGTGACGCGCACACGCGTGTTTGCCGTTTCCCTCCTCCCTGTATAATGCGCTTGTGTATGCAGGGGCCAGCGAAGCGAATTACCGGACGATAACCGGCGCTGCCGCTGCTACCGAGGAAAGAGAGAGAGAGAGCGACGACCTGTAAATGAGCTCGCGGAAAAATTAAAAGTAAAGCCAACCCCTCTGCCTGCGCCTTTTCTCGCGCCCCCTCCCCTCCCCCCCCCTCGTGCACGTGCGCAGCTCTTCCGCTTTCTCTTTCTACGAGCCTTTGTTCCTCGGTTCTAGTCGTATATACTTTTGCCTCCGCCGCGCCGGGACCGGAGGGATTAGCCCGACGCGACTCGAGAGGCTTTTCTAGGATGCGTAAGGTCGCGGCGGGCGACTCTGTACTCCGCGTTAACGTTTCCAGAGCGAAGACGCAGTCGGCGAACGAGCCGCGCGGCCAGGATACCGCCGGTTTTCTATTTTCAGCCGAGCGAGTTTCCCGGCGACTGCGGGCCAAGCGAATCGTGAAACGAGACGTCGACGGGATATTTATTATTGTCGGGGGGAGTGTTGTTCGAATTAGCGAGCGCGAGCTCTCGAGCGTGCGCGCAGGTTTTTCCAGGAAAAACAGGAACTAAACCACTTTCGGGTCGGCTTTTTAAAGCCAGGATAAGCGCTTTGATGAAAGGAGCTCGGGAGAGACGGACAACTTAATTACACGGGGAGGAAAATATTTGCCTACGCAAAAAGCATTCTCGCAAATTAAGGTTTTATAATAAACTTAATATTCGTGCGCGGAGGCTGTA
This sequence comes from Ormyrus rosae, assembly GCA_035047165.1. NCBI lineage: Eukaryota > Metazoa > Arthropoda > Insecta > Hymenoptera > Ormyridae > Ormyrus > Ormyrus rosae. The sequence continues at coordinate 13,154,548 of JAWWML010000031.1, read as the reverse complement.
TATTCGATCCAACGATTTCTAATCTAGCTTCGAACGAGCGAACGATTTACCACGGCAACGTTCGCGTGCAATCACGCACGTATATGCTGATTGCTCGCTGCAGACAGCCGCGGTGTTTCAGCTGTAAGCTGCGGCTTATTATCGAAAAGTTAAACTGCTCGGAAAAATGTATTTGGATTATTAAGAGCAATACATCAGCTTGATACAGTGTTCATAAGATTTGCGCAACGTTCGAAGTACAAGCCAAGCGATAGGCGATATTTTTATGAGAATATGTATACGGCTCCATCGTCCGTGATAGTAAAGGTCGCCTTTATAGGGATTTAGTGAATTTTATAATGAATAAAACGGAAATATCTATTATACGATGCAAAGCAGCGTCTATAAAGCGAACGATAAACTTAAAGAATATCGGTTCTTCGAGGCGAATCACATCAGGCATTAAGCAAACTGCGCACTTGGCCTTAACAATCGGCCCTCTCTCTCAAAAGCAATGGCGCAATTAAAACAGCCCGTGTCGGGTGTACAACGACGGCCGGCGAAAAAACGCCGATGGCGGCCGCCGGCTTTCGTTCTCGTATAGCGGAGCTAGTAAAGGATACGTCGCATCGCGTTTTAATTGAAACAACAGGCCGGGGCGGAGAGAAAAAAAAGGAGCACACGTTGAAAAACTAAAATATTTTCCAAGCTTGCTGCTGCGGCTCGCACGCAGTTTTCCTCCTCTCTCTCTCTCTCGTCATCTCTCTTCTCCTCCCTCCGACCGTCCGCCCATCTATCCAGGCAGCAGCCATCCGTCCTATCCTCGCGCGTCCATCCTCGAGTTTCATTTGCCGCACTTGTACCGCTGCGTATATATGACGTCACAGAGGCCTCTTGTTAATCAGAGTGAGCCCCGAGACTACAACGAGACGAACGCCACAATGGCAGAAACAATATTGAACGGATGACCGCGCCAACCCCGCGGGCGAAGCTGCCTTTTTTTTTTTTGCTCTCTCCTTCTTTCTCATCCCGCCGCCCCGCTCGGGAAAGTATGCGGTTTATATCCGCGGTGATAAAATCTCTCGTAGAGCGGAGCGCGAATTTTTTTTTTCTTCCCCGTATATATATATATATAACGGTTCGCTCGTTCCTTTTTTTCTTCTGACTTTATATTGTATTCCTCGGGGATTCGTTTTGTTCCTCCGCTCAGTTTCTTTGAGAATGACAAGACGCGCGCGAGCGAGAGGCAGAGAGAGGGAGAGAGAGAGAGTGTGGAGGGAATTATGAGGAGAAGAATATAACGTGTAATTGAAAGCGGAGGAGACAATGGACGTCGGAATTGCTGAGCTGGAACTTATACATTTCGTTGTCGTGCATTAGCGAAAATTTTTTATTTCAAAGTGTCGCGAGCAGTCTCGCATACACACATATATATATATATATATATATATATATAAAGATACAAGCGAGCGCCGAGTTACAGTTGAATAAATCCCGTTGAATCAGACGCGCGTGCATTAAATGGCCCCCGCGTCCGCTGCATTCGTAAACAATCGATTTCCAGAGACGCGACGCGATAAAAATCTCTGCGTTTCTTATTCTGCGAGATATACGTCGATACTAGGTAAAGGGTGGGGGGACAATACGTATGTATATTTCAATTTAAAGTTATAATAAAAACATTTGCATTGAAATTGAATTTGGAGCAACGCCGGTGCCTTCATACATTTCTTACTTGGCTGCTGCGCAGATATGCATCTTTTATACACTTTACGCTTTTAGTTACGTCGTTCCGCTAAAGACTTGTCGATAAACTTGGCTCGTAGTTCGAGGGCACTTTGCACACGTATACTTTTACCGAAATTAAGCAATGAATTCATTCCTCTTTCACTGACGCATTCGTCAAAATTGAACAAAAAAAAGTTGATCAGCAGCGTCGCAAAGCAGAGAACATCACCCGTAACCAGTAGAATTACAAATAACGATCTCAACGATACATTTCGCACGCGGCTCGAAGCCGGGAGCAAAGAGCCGAATAATCTTAATTCAAACATCTCGCTCGGGAGCGCTCGAAACGAGCCGCCAGCATCGTTAAGGCGGCTCGAAAATTCGCATTCATCAAGCGGCCGCCGATGGTGGCGAAGCGTATCGCGTGAGAATGAAAAGCAGCAGTAGCAGCAGCCCCCATCGCCTTAATACTCCGCTCCGATAATTAGCGCCCGAGAGTATCAGGGCTCTCGGAGATGTAGAACAATTATCGCGGCGGCGTCCGTCAAAAAGATTTTCTAATCCCTCCTCCGCCCCCCTGTGCCCTTCCCCCTCGAGGGGGGATGGGGTGGGGGGAGGAGGGAAATGACGCTCGAGTAAAATGGCCCGGATGAGCGAGCGAGGATAAGTGCCGCGCGCAAGAAAAAGAGAAAATGGCCTGTGGGTGGAGTGAGAGCTAAGGCGAAGGGCCGTCGTCGTCGTCGTCGTCGTCGTCGTCGTAGTCGTCGTCAGCGAGAAAGAGAGGAGGCGGGGGTGGAGCGGGGGGGGGGGGAGAGGCGAGGGACCGGGGACTCTCATTAGGAGCTCTAACGACCCGACTCCAACGTCCTCGCCCGTTGAACCCCTACTTTTTCCCTCCCTCGCAAAGCGCCTTGAATCAGCTCTCTCTCTCTCTCTCTCCTCTTTCTGTCTTTCCACCATCCGCAGAGCCGTATATATTTCTGGCCGTTGGCCGCTGCAGGGCGGCACACCCCGTGTATAATCTGAAAGTCAAATTTCTGCAGCGTCTCCGCGCGTGTGCGTGCCGTAATGTAATTGATCTCCCCTCTCTTTCTCCCTCGCGACGTAGGCGCTATGCAAGCCGCGCGCCGGGCGGCAAAAAAAAAAAAAAAACATGCGACCGAGAAGTGGCCCCCTTTTATTTATTTTTTTTTTTTGAGATAAAGGAACGATGCGGGCCGCAACCTCTCTCTCTCCCTCTCTTTCTGTATTTTCGCCGCGCGGCGGCGGAGGAGAGAGAGAGAGAGAGAGAGAGACGAGGGAGAAAGTTTTGAATGGCCGCCGGGACGGGAGATTTTTTTCAGGGCCGTAAAGCTCCGACTTTTGAAATTCATTCCGCCGCTGATAAGCTCGGAAAATGCGAGAGAGGCTGAGTTAGTTTTCAGCGCTGTTGTTGGTTACGAGAGATGGAGGCTCATTCGTTTTCTTTCTAATATCTGGCTGGATCTTGAGAATGAGCATTTTTTAAGCGCTGAAAGACGGTTTACGACCGCAATTTCATTTTTACCGGCCTCGTCTCTTATTACTTTTTTTTTTTCATATTTCATCGCCCGCAACGCCGACTAATTGCGGATTTAGTCTAATAATGTAAACTACATTGTATTAGTGTTCCTGGAAATGTATTAACAGGCGTATTTTTTTTATTTCTGTTTCAGGTAAGCCGTCCGTCGCGGTAATCTGCCGCGTTCTCCGGCGTAATTGGTAAAAATTTAACGTGCGCCGTGAAACCTAAAATTAATTTAACCCCTCAATTTGTTACTTTAGTCTTTCGCCAATAAACGCCACTGGCAAGGCATCCGCTAGTAAAGCTATAAATCTTCGAGTGACGTTAATTTGAAGTAATGAAAAACCATTAAATGCGCATTTACTTGGTTTAATTGTAGAAAAAAATTTAATAAAGCAAGACTTTAATCGAAAAATACCAGTCTTGAAGTTTCGAGTTTAAAATTTATTCTCGGAACGCTTTTTTTTCAAAATGAATGAATAGTGCAGAGTTCTGAAAATAAAGTCGGACAAAAGTGTCACGCGGAATATGCTCGAGCATTATTCAATATCAAATAACTCTTTTATAAAATTGACAAATTCGTAGAATAAGAGAATATTCTTTGTCTTTTTTACATTGAATTACAAGGATTCTTTACCTTCTCTTTCCCAACTGAAATTTCACTACTCAATTTAACAAATACAATCATCCCCCAAATAATACAACAAAGGCAAATAACACCATTATCAACCTTAATCCGCACCTACAACAGTTTATCCAAAGAAATCAGCCCGGCGTTTCTCCGTCCGCAGCGGCCCATTTCTTCCCTGGCCGTCGCCTCTGGCAGCGCAATAAAATTGATAACATCATCGAAAATGTAATTACGCGCGTAGGCATCTGACCCCTCGGTGCACAGCGGCGGCGGCCCCGGCTCGCGATCCCGCCGAGGATACGCGTCCGGGCGCTCCATTACGTACACGGACGCCACCGACTAAACTGCGAGCTCTGCACCGCGCCGACGGTGCACTCTATCTTCCGCGGCGAAAAAAGCAGTCGGCCCAGTTCGGGGAGGCTATTTTTTTCTCTGACTTCAACCGCGCGGGGGATGCGCATCTGTATTCCGAGCAAAGTTGAAGGGGGCGAACTTTTTCGCTGCGCGTTTTCAGAGCCGAGGGAGACGTCGGTCGGAGGTGCTGTTTAACGGCGAATACCGGGGATGCTGTAATTAGTGCTTCGATGGTGACTTCGAATCATTTTTATGCGAGCCCTCGAAAAGTTCGCCTTTAATTATTTACGACGCATTGAATACGTATATACACAGTCGAGATATCTAATTCTAATCATAACGTTTTAACGCAGGGTATTAATAAAACATTACCGTTTTATAGTTCATAAAATCCAGCGCCGTTCTCTTAACGCCCGCCGCTGCAGGTATCGTTATTTTTGCTCTCCTCGCGCTCTCTTCTCTCCTCCTCTTTTTTTTCGGTTCGTTTCATTCCTGTTTTATCTCTGTCTCTCGCCTCCTTCGTTCTCCTCTTTTTTTCGCTCCCCGAGAACTCCCCGAGAGAAGACGATAAACGATCGCCTGAGCTCTGTTATATTTAAATTGGGGGGGGGGGGATTCCTCCCCGGCGTGTCCCCGCGGCGCGCTTTTATCTTCCGGTTGGCCTCTTTCGCGCTCGTGCGAGGAATTATGCGGATTACGAAATGTTATTATGTCAGTTTTATCTAGGTTTGTATTGCCTTTTTTATCCGCTGCCTTTGTAATGAAGGCTCTCCGTTGTTTTTACTATTCCGGCCGCCTCGCGTTTTATTTTTGACATCGCGGCGATATAATTGTCCGACTTCTCGCCGTGGTTCATTGTAAAGCGCGAAAGTCTTGCTCGGTTTTCAATTAAGCAGAACCATTAAATTGTTCCGCTGAAGCTGCAAACTAGACGCGTTTCAAGCTATAACGATTATACTTTGTTGCTCGTAAGGAAGCCGCTGCGAAAAAGATAAAATTTCACAGCGGGAAATTCAAATTTTTTTTCCTGAAAAGTATCAAAGAAACTAAATACCCGACGCAACATTATTATTTTCGCCATTCAGCCGCGAAGTTTATTGCGCGAAAGGAAGCCGAGATTTCACGAGAATTTTTACTCGCCACTTATCCGTCCTACAAAGAAGCTCAAACGCTAAAATCCTCTCGTCTTCCCGTCGGACCTAAACGGGCTTTTTCCACTGGCTCTTAACCCAAATCCATCGCAATCGCCGATTTAAATTTCGCGGCGATTGCTGCTCTCTTTCCGCCCCCCTCCCCCCCTGCCGGCTTAATGAAACGCGAATCCTGGGACTCGACTCGATGAATTCGGAGCTCTGCCTCTTTTTTCGACGTTGATTTCGCGTCGTTCAATTTTTCGAGAGGGCGATATCGAAAAAAAGGAGGAGGATGAGCCGCTCTCTCTCTTTTCTTCCCCATCGAATTAGGACGTACCTCGCCTCTCTCTCTCTCTCTCTCTCAGCAGCGTCGACGGCTGCGAAAGCCGCTATTGCATTACCGCGGTCATCATCAAGTGCCGCTAAAAGGAGAGGAGATGCAATTAAGCATTAAGTGCATTTGCAGCAGTATAACGATACTCGTCCGCCGCCGCCGCCGCCACCGACGTCGTCGCGCTCTAAACCATCGAGGAGGCAGCCTCGGATGCTTTTCAAACTGACGGCGAAAATACGCCGGTATTTTACCCCCTGCTTGCCGGCGGTTATAACGCGCGGCGGCTTCCTCTTACCCCTTTGCTTCCTGCTTGCTTTGCTTTTTCGCTTTTTAGTTTTCAGCGCCGGGAGAGAGAAATGTTCGCTGTTACTTTTTATGGAGTTTCGGGGGCTTTAATGGGGTCAGCGCTTTCTTTAGGGGGTTGAGGCTCTAAATATAATTAAATGTTTTAAATATAATGAGCTGTAGCCCAACTTTGACGCTGGCGAGGTTTGTTTCATTAAACTTCACGGAGATGTTTCGAGCTCGCTTTTTATAAAGATTGCTTTTTGCGCATAGAAATACGGCGCTGCTGGTAAAATGTGTCAGAGTGATTATTACTTTTATTTGGAAAGGTTCATTATGAAGGGATATTAAGAGGATAATGCTCGTGAAAGAGCCCCTGGGCTGTTTGTGTAATTCAATTTTTTGTGCGAATCGTGATATTTTTATTTATTTTTATACATAATCGTGTTACTTTTCTCGGTAATATTTTAATACGCGCAAATAACTGTTTTGAAAGTATCATTTACTTCCGAGTAATGTGCATCAACTCATATTTTTCATCGCGAGAGCTGATTTCTAAAAACACGTATATTTGTTACAAAAAAATCGTCGGATTATCCACTGAAATTTAATGCCGCCTTTTAAAACGTCATTATAACCTTGCAAAAACGTAAACTCCTCTATTTGCATGAAATCGGCCGCCCCAAAAGAAGCATCTGGCCTCTCAAACATTGCTCGAAATCTCTTAAAATCACAACGAACTTTGACCCTCACCACCCCCCGCCACACAAATTCGAAAACACAGCAGAAAACAATGACTCCGGTAGCAAAGAGCTCTCCGGAAAAAAGGCCGGGCTGGGGGGGGGGGGAGGGGCACTACGGCTCGTGCATTAAATATAACGGGCCGTCCGGCGAAAATTTCGTCCTCGGCTCTAAAAGCTCACGGAATAATTACGGCGGCGGCGCGTACACGGAAAGAGGCGGCCGCGTGGCGCGGAATTAACCCCCGCGCGATGCATAAAGGACGACACCTCGCCCGGTAATAACCCCCCGCATCAGCGACAGGGCAGCCGCCTCTCGCGGAGAGGGTCGCCAGCCAGCCAGCCAGCCAGCCCTTAACGTGAATTTCGCGCTTTATTAAATTAACGTGCGCGACGTGCCTCTCCGCGTCCCCGCTTCTGGCCCGCTTTGCTTCTCGTTCCCGTCGAGGTGACTGCACGACTGCAGCTCTCCCGCCGCGTCAGCGAATTCCCGACAATAGGGGGTCAATGAGACTTTTTTTTTCGAGTGCGCGAGCGGCTGACAGAAGTGCAGTCGAACGCCGGGCTGAGAGTTTCTTTAAGGAATTTTTTTTAGGGGGGGGGGGGGGGCGGCTGTCGAGTCGAGTTTTTTTTTTTATGAATTATTTATTAGCGGAATATTTATCGAGGCGAATTGGCGAGGGCTAGAAAAATTTGAATTTCAATTAATTAGACGGAGAAAATTGTTTTAGGAGAAAAGCGCAATTCAGATTCTCAGATTTTGTTAACTGAAATGAATGCTACGTCTATGAAATAACCGGAAATTTTTTTGCAAAAAAATTATCCGCATTTCTACTTAAAATCTCGAAATTACTGCAAAAACAATTTTCCAGTGAATTTAAATAATTTTTTCAACTATCGTATTACGTACCCGTTGAGCATTTCATTTTCCGCAGAATCCCACGAATACTTTACGCAAAAAAAATTGCGGTTTTACACAAATTCCGTTCGGCCGCGTATAATTTTTAATAAAAATTTCCCCCCCCAGGCTCCGCGCCGCCTCCCGCCGCCTTTGCGCGCAGCTAAATATCAACGAATATTTTCGTTCGTCCCTTAAGCGACTGGTACACTTTAGGCGCGCATCAGCGAAGGGTACGAGAAAGCGAGGAGTAAGAGCGCGTCCCTTCCTCTCTCTCTCTCTCCCCCGGGCTTTTTTTTTTCTCGCTTCGTGTCCTTTCTGCATGCCCTGGCTCGCGCCTTAAACAACATCAGCGTCCTTTGATCTTTCTCCGCTCGAGCTCGGCGCTCGGCTCTGAAGCTTTTTCCCGGACGGCGCGTTTTTCACACCTCTCCTCTCTTTTTCTTCCAGTCGACGCGCCCGCGCCGCCGTGCATCTCTCTCCCCCTCGCTCGTTTTCACTATCGGCCGGGCCTCCCTTCTTTTTTTTTGGTTTTCCTATAGTTTCCGTCTCGCTCTATCGAGCACTTCTTTTGCCAATCCGCTGCGTCTGTCTCTCTTTCCAGGCCGCTTTTTTTTTTTGACGAACGACTATTTTGTGCTTTCGGTCTCTGCAGAGGAATTAGTCGACGATGCCGGTTCGTAAATTTTGCCGGACAACCTTGAAGACGACGTCGAGAGGAGTCTTTGAATCGGGAGACTGAGATTTTAAATTACTGCCTTTCCATTTTTTCTTTATCAAAGCTGAAAGCTGCGTTTTAATATTTAATAACTGCGCTGCGCTGCTCTTCCACGGAACGTTAATAGTCAAAGGAAAAACTGTTTCTCCCTTGAAACCAAGGTACCGGGTAGCCGTTGCAACACGAACCTGCACAGAAAAAACTCGAAAGCGTCAAAACAAAAGCTTACAAATTCCCCTCTCAAATTACTTCCGAAAACACGCCGGCGCGTTTACTCAAAAAATGTGTGCACCGCGAGGAAAAAAAAATGATAAATCCCCGAATAAGCAAAATTCGGGCGCGCTGATACACCCCGAGTAACTTAATTATCCAAGTGCACGCGCACGTCATACAGTCCCGCATTCCGCTCGCGCGACACTGTTCCTTTTTCAATCTCTCCGTTTTCCCCGTGTTATTTCGTGCCCCCCTCTCGCACCGGCTATCTCCCTGAAAATCTTGTAACGAACCACGCCCGCGATTATTCCACGTGTAAAGCTTCACGCAACCTTCCGTTGTCCCTCTCTCTCTCTCTCTCTCTCTCTCTCTCTCGCACCCTCTGTCTTCTCTCCGTTCCGCTCTTTTTTTTTGTGCGCGGCGCGAGCGCGCTATAACAAGATTTCGTCTGTGTCAGCTGTCGCCGCGCACGCAGTTTCGCGCTTTCGGCCTTTTATTTTTTGACACCGAACGGATTTTTCATCTCTCTGTCGTCGCCGTCGCCGAGCCGTTGCCGCCACCGCCGCCGCCGCTGCTGTCCCCCCTCACTCGACTCTCCGCGCGCTTTGCGAGCTTTCGCCCCGTAGGAATGTTTCGGCGCTTTTGTGCGCTCTTGAATTTCAAGCGTTTTATCTGATTTTCCCTCGTAAAAAGAGCTGTAAGGCACTGCGGCGAAAGGCTTTTCGCCAATTTGGCTGATAGTTTTCGCGAATTCTGTTTTAGTATTCTTCGCTGGTTTTTTTTGTAAAAACTACTTTACAGCTGCTGCTTTTACCCGGATAAATTTCGAATTCAACGTGCGTTTCGTACATTTATTTAAAAATCCGTAAGATCGCCGTGTATGAAGTAAACGAATTTTTATTCTTTATTAACAGCCTCTTGTACATCGCCAATGAGGCAAGCAAGAAACCGAGTATAAATATAAATATAGAAAACTTTTTGGGCCAAAAAACGGATCCAACACAAAAAAATTTCGTTCCCGAAAAGTTTCCGTCGAATTTCGCAGGAGCAAAAAAGAGCCGCACGGAAAATCGAATAAAAGGCTGCGTAATCTCATTTTCGGAATTACATCGACGGTCCGAATCTCCCGAAAAACAGAATTCAAAAGGTTCGATACGTTAGCATGGGAGTGAGCGCGCGAGAAAAAGCGTTATTTCGGAAAGTGGCGAGCTTTGGCCCGAAAGAAAGATCGCCCCTCCCCCCCCAAGAAAATGGGGAGCGCGCGGAAGAAGCGGTTGCGCGCAAAGAAAGATACGAGTGGCGGAAAACGCGGCTTTAGTCGGCGAGCCTGTATACCCGCTCTCCGCCGCGCGCCCCGCCGCCGGAAAGAAAGAATAAGGAAGCGGTAACTTAGGGACGCAAAAGAGGTAACCGCGAAAAAGTCGCCGCTAAGAGAAGTCAAAAAGCTGGAAAGCATGAAAAGTTTCTCGCTGCCCGGCGACTCCCCGGTAAATACGAGATGTTTTTCACGAGGAGGAGGGATTATGACGAGGTGGTCTGAATATGTTTCGATTAAATCGTCTTTTATAAGTCAATGGAATCAATGAAGGTGAAAGCAAATTGATGAGTAAGAAGATCGATTAAGTATTGACTTTGAATGGGTACGGAATTTAAAGCAAAGTAATAATTATTTTCAATTCAAAATTTACATAAAAATACCCACGATTCAATATCATCAAGCACATCGATCAGAAAAATTTCCGCGATCGCGAGGAAAAAAAAACCGTCGATCAAAGAGAGAGAGAGAGAGAGAGAGAAGGACCCTTGTCATCAGCTGAAACAAAAAAGCCCGGTCCGCAAACCGAAATGATAGGAAGCTTTTGCAATTTTTGCGTCGAAATTTTCGCGCGCCCGTTTCAAAGCGATTGGACTTTTGTTAATCGCTCGGTGGCGATATTGTCGGCGGCCCGTAGCCCTCATATCGATTCTTGGCAATTAGCGGCGTAAAAAAGCCCGACGTATCAGCCAGTCACGCTTCCCTCCCCCCCCTCCTCTCTTCCTCCTCGACTTCGTTTTTACAACGAGCGACAAATATCCCGGCCGAAACGCGAAACAATGTCTTTGTGTGCCGGGGAGCGATAAAAATCAGAATGAATCTGTTTGCACTTCTCGTTAACGTTCGCCGGGCGGAGATCGATTATCGTTTAGAGAGTTTATTCGGACTCTGCGAATATAATTGCGCGCTCTCTCTCTCGCGCGCGGTATTTAAATATCGAGCGCGAAATTTTAATTAAATTTCTGCAAGTAAGTCGGCGGAATTTCAATAAAAAATTTTCGGGCTGCCGACTTTATTCTTGAATTTAATAAAATTTTTCAACCGACGCGGACTGCGTTAGGCAACGCGCCGTGAAAATTTACGATTTTATTATAATCTTTCAGCGGATGCTGCTTACTTTATAAAAACGTCGCGCGAACATTCTTCCCCGTTTAATTAAAAAGGGGCCAAAGTTTATATTGTTCGGCCGACGTTACATGTACAAAAGCTCGCGACGAGGCTCTCCGGAAGATAAGCCGCAAGCTCGGCTGCTCCCTTTGACTGCGCCGCCCTTTAACCTATTCCCCGCGAATATAAACATCCGTCCCAATAAAATACAGCCGGGCTTTATCAAAGATATCCAGTCAAAGTGACCCACATTACTTTGGGGCCGCTCGGCCCGCGCAGCGACACGAGGAGCGGAGATAGCCGTATAGATATTTTCCAGCAGCGTCAGGGCGCACGACAACCAATAAGCCGGCCTGGCAGCTGCGGGATAAAGGGCATTCTTTTTCGCTTTGCCGACTCCGCTCCCCCCCCCCTCCCCCGAGCAGTCGTATCTCTTGGCGGGCGCATGCGGACTCGGCTAAATTTTCCGCGCCGGACGATTCGTCAAGGACGGACAGCTTAACTCGCTGCCGCCGCCGCCACGAAGATGGAAATAAAGCACGGAGGAGAGGGAGCTTTTGGCTGACTTAAAATCCGCCGATGCAACGGAGGGCTTTCCCCGGAGGACGGGAAAATCCCTTCCCTCACTACGTGTGTGTGTGTGTGTGTGTGTGTGCGAAACGCGGACCGTTATTGATCGGCGTGCAAAGTAAGCTTCGAGAGCAGTCGGAAGCGGAGGAGGAGGACAGGTCACAAGCCGAAATGTAGCCGCTATGTAGATCTCTGTGTGTGCACGCGAGCGGCGCCGGCTTTTCTCTCTCTCTCTCTCTCTCTCTGTCGATGATTGTGAGCTCTCCCTCCCCTCCCCGCCCGGCTTTCAGCCGCGTTTTTCGGCTCTTTCGCTGTTTTTCGGAGTGGCAAGGAAATGTGCGCCCTTCGGTCCTCCGTGGCGCATCGCGGCGAGCTTTTGGGATACGGGTTCGACAACGTTTTGATCGGCGAACGTCGACGGAGCGCGAAGATGTGGGTTTTACGCGCAAACAAAGATTATCCCCGCGTTTTATCGCTCGATTAAAAAAGTTTTGACATATATTCGACGTAAACGGGGATATATCTATTTTACGGTCACGTATCCGATAGGATCGCCGCTCCTGTTCTTTCGGAGCTTTTTACACAAAACGTCGAGCCCCGGTGTGCAGAGTTTCGGATACTTGATGTTTTCGTGCAATAAGGCTCCCTTCGATTCAGAAGTTAATAACGCCTTATCAGCCTGTGATTTCAATTACTGCAGTCGTTACTCACCGCTCTAATGGATTCGGAATTACCTCGCGCGTTTCCATCTCGGAAAGCTCGGCGGAGCCAAGTTTTGCTGATACATTGTGGCAGCAATTTCGGGACAAAGTTCAAAACTGCAGCCGAAAAACACGATCCTATGCACCCGCGGAAGAAGAGAAAGAAGGAAGGAGGCGGGGAGGACGAGGCGGAAAAAAGAGGCGCATTCAAAGCCAAAACCTTTGCCTTTAATCCCGAAACACCAAAGTTACTTCGCAAGCATCCAGTACTTCCAATCTATCTCCATCCTCTTCCTCTCTCTCCCTCTCGGCTTCATTCCTCTCCGGGTAAGGTATTCGGGTTACAGAAACCGAGCGGATTCGGCCGAGCAATCCATAACCCGTCCCTCGCCGCTTCATCCCCCTAAGCCATTTCCATCCCTCCTCCTCTGGCAATCCTCTGCGTTCTGTTTCTCCTCTCGTCGTATATAGGCAGTTCCGCGCGCATACACACACACACACACACACCGCGAACCTCGGGCATTCGGAAACTCTCTGTCTCGTTCTCTCGACGGGCCTATATTCCAGGGGAAGGCAGAGCGCGGGTCTCTTTTCCGAGTGCCGAGGACACAGAGAGAGAGAGAGAGAGAGAGAGCGGCCGCGATGCATCGTCCTCGGCGATGTCACCGATTCTCCTTTTATCCGTCCATGTGCGCACGGCAGCCAGGCAGCGGGCCATTCCCACGCGAGACCGGGAAAAAAAGCACCCACCCACCCACGCACACACGGGCAGGCCGAGAATTTATCGCTCGAATTGCGGCCGAAGGAAAAATAAATTCAGGCGCTCTCTCTCTCTCTCTCTCTCCCCCCGCGCGGTCGGAGGAGTTTTTGCTAATGAAGTGGGAACTGACGCGGGGCTGACTGCGTTTGATTAAGGCCCTCTCGCGCGACACTTGCATCAGAACTAAATAATGGAAATTAGTTTGAGTTGCCCGAGAGCCAGAATAAACGTCGTAACTTTGTTTCAGGGTATAGGCGGCCGTTAAGTAAAGTCTGTAAAGTGTCGACGACCGCGGCGCCGGTAAAAACTATATATCATTTAACTCGGAAGAATTAACGCCGGGCAATTCGGTTTCCCAACACGTTTCCGAAAAATATTCGTATAATCAAGTTGAAAACTGACGTCGCGTACGTTCATCCTCTTTAAAAGCACACTGACAAATGAGTGACGGGGGTATATAACGCGCGTCGCGGCCGCCGCGCATCTTTATCCGACTAGCTCTAATTTGCGTAAAGCTTTTCAAAACCCGTACTCTACTCCCATTAGGATTATTGTACACTCCGAGGGATTGGTCGAGAAACGGAATGTACGGAGTTCTCATGTCCGCGCGCGGTAGAAGGATGTGCTCTTCGGCGAAATTTTGCTTTTAATCAGTTAAAAAGAGAGGCGTCGTTAATAATTAAGGTTGTTTGCGTGATTAAAAATAGCAGATTCGTGCCTATTTCTAGTCCATCATCGCTCTTTCATGGTCGAGGTTAAACAGCAGTCGGCCACTCTATGACGCAATTGCGGTAATAAAAAATTCCAGCAGCTTACATGCTGATCACGTCCCTTACGGTGTTGCCGTATATTTCTTCACTAGGCTCCGTAAATTACTCGGTCAATTCGCCTCGAAAAGCAGCATCGGCAGGGTGAGTTTGTCAGATTTATTTACCGATTATCCCATCCATTATCACGTCCGATCAATAAAAATCAGCGGCTACGAGCCGGAGCTAATAAAAATTTACAATTTACATCCATCACAATCAAGGGAACGGCGTGCATTTGAAAGTAAAATGAACCTTATTAGTTTTTTTTTTTTCGGCTCGCTTTCTCCCAGTTAGTACGGGGTTTAACGGCCGAGCGATTTCGAACGCTAGAGATTTTCGGCGCGATTTCTCTCGAAAGCGCTTTTTCCCCCGTAGATATTCGCGCGCCTCCCCCGGTTCGATTGTCCGGCTCGTTCGCCCTTATTTTCGCCTCCCCTTCGCCACTATAACGACCAAGCGGAGATTTGTTTTCGACCAAACAAATTTCCATCCTCCCGCGAGAGGAGAGATAGAGAGAGAGAAGCGGACTTCGATCGGCGACCAGACCGGCGAGGAGGAAGGGGGAGAGAACTGAAAAGTCGCGGCGGGGCAGCTAAAGCGTGAGTGCGGATGATGGTTATTGGTTTTAAAGCCGCGCTCGTGTGCATTGCAGGTCGATGGCGAAACGTCGCTTTTTTCCTCTCTTTTTTTTCCTCCTTTTTTCATTGGCCGGGGATGATGCGCGCGCGAATTTTTTTTTTCCTTTTTTTTTTGCAGAGGAACCGGGAGAGAGAGGAAGAGTTTTTGTAATAATTTAACGATTCGCACCCCGTGGAATTTTCGATTAACGGGATAATCATACAATCGGATTTCGCCTGTTTTAAGAGCCGAATCGTAAATTCGCTGCGGTTTGTCCCGAATTAAACTCGAGAGAATTACGCGGCATATTTTTTTCCGGCTTGCTAATTTATTGCATTAGCTCCGCTTTTTTTTTTAATGCCGTTCTCGCGGAATTTGTTTATATTTGACGTAAAATTACTTTATCGTACGTTTGACGCAAATGGATTGGGGGAAGGCAAAAAGTTAATTGAAACCTCTCGGAAATATATATCGATATTTTAGAAACGATGTTCAAGTTCGATTCGGTGTAATGCTTCATAATTATGTACAAATTGCGGCCATACCGCGACGCTTTTATATATTTAAAATTTAAAACACAAGATTACCGCTTTCATACATTAAAAGCAGCTTCATATTAATGGCTGCAGTAAATACTCTGAAAGTATAAAAAAGTTATACGTTGATCATAAATCATTGTTATTAACGATCCGGAAAGTAAAAAAAAAAAAAAAAAGAATATATACGGCACACATTAATTTATCACGTCCCACTCATCAGGGAAAATTTCCTCGAAATCTCAAGTCCTCCTAGCAAGATTCCGAACCTCTATAAACTAAAATAACGACAAAAAGAACTAAAAAGGAAAATCGTCCCGTTAGCCACATTTCTCACGCCCCCCTGCGAAGGAGAGAGAAAAAACGCCGAGAGAGAGAGACAGAGAGAGAGAGGAGAGGCGTTTATTTTTGCCGGAGCTCTCCCGCGAGCGGGAGGGAAGACAGACGGGCGAGTTTACGACGTCGACAATGAAAACAACGTTTATTACCCCCTTTTTCCCAAGGATGGAGCTCGCGAGAGAAAACTGCGTTCTTCTCCTCCCTCCTCTCTCTCCAGTCTCTCGGTCTCTGAGCCTCCAAAGCCAGCTTCGCCCTATGATTAAATTAATTTTCCTCGGCGCGCTCGCGCACGCGTCGCTTTTCAGCGCTGTCAAGAGGGCGCGCAAGCGGCTCTCTCTCTCTCTCTGACTTTCCTTTCAAAGGCAAAGCGTTTTCTCTCGCTGCGCCGCGAAAAAGAGAGCCAGCCAGCCAGCCAGCCCGGGCTGTGCGCATTTGATATTATTATTTTTGCACAAGCGGGGCCGGGGCCCGCCGCCGCCGCGCTCACTTTGTTTTTCTAGTTAGTCGTCGAGCCCCGGGGAGGCTTTTACTACTTGCGCTACGACGACTTGCCTTCGTTCCATTAATCTCGAGCGCAAAAGGGCTCCGCGGAAGGGGAAAAGGGAGTTTGTCGGTCTTGTTTTAAGTACAGTTTATTTTCTTGCTCATTGTTTTCCGCATCCCCGTTAAAGTGCGCACCGACGCGGCGCGACGCTGAAATCCGGGTATTTAACCGGCAATTATGACGAGAAGCTTTTTGCCATTGTTTGACGAAGGCACGGCAGAGGGGGACAATTATTTTTAAACTTAATTAATTAAACGCCCCTGGGTTTTCTTAACTTTTTGCTTCATCTGTAAATGCTCCTTGTCTGCACTCGGTCGCGGAGTTTATAACTAATTAGCTTTGCTCGCGCCGTCGATTATTTTGCGAATTTCGTTGAAGCAAAGTCGGAGGGAGGGTTTCTTACGATACGCGTAGCTTCACTGCACGGTCCTTTTGGCTTATGTGTGTCGTTAACGTAAAACGTCGTCACCCAGGTAGAATCGTTGAGCATCCGTTGACGAACGGCCACGATTATTTCGTCGTCGTTTCGCCGAAAATGTTCAACAACGGCTGCTCCGTCCATCGCTTGATTAATTTATATACTCTTTTAAGCGCTTTTCTTTACTGTATTTTACTTGGAATATAATTACTATTGAAAAGAACGATCATATAGAGCTGCATGAATATTCATTCAGAGTTACAAAATACTTAATAATGAGGTTCAGGTTTGAGGTTACCTAACCTGCTTACCTCGACTTTTAATACTTTGTTGCTACGTCAGAGTTCAATTACCAACAAAGCTGTTCACAACAAGGAGCAGGTCATTGCCCCACTTTTAGCTAAAATTTTGAGTTTACGCAAATTATTGCGTACCTTTTCCTACGACGCCAGCAAAAAGTATCGATGAATTGCTCGAACGGCCCCCAAGAATTTCCACCCCGCCGACAATCTCGCGTACCAAAAGCACAGCACCGTCAGAAGCAGCAGACAACCCTATATCCCCCGATCGCTCGCTCCACCCCTCCCCGCAATCACACACGACATCGGCCAGCTCAGCTCCAAGCAAAATAAGAGTCAAAAAGGCGATAATGCACTCTCCACCGGCCGTAGCACCGCACTGCAGCCCATGACTGCGCCGTTCGGAGGCGGAGCAAGTTTCCCGTGCAGCCCTTCGCGATAGCATCTGATAATAGCCGGGACACGCTCGGGGGAGAGAGCCTCTCTCTCTCTCTCTCGCCTAGCAGCTCGGGTTTCACTCTGCAAATTAGGCGTACGCGCGAGAGAGCTTGGCTTATATGCGGCCGCGCGTACGGCAAACTTTCCTGGGTGCCCCGGCCGCCGCCGCCGCGTGCCGGCGAGCGAGCTGAAAAGCTGCTACTACCGGGGCTGATCCCGGCAAAGGCTCTTAATGATCCGGCGCGATTCGTTAGCCGCCGCCGCCGCCGCCGCCGCGCCTCGCGCTCCGAAAACGCTGTAATAGAATGTGCCCCCGGGAGAGAGAGAGAGAGAGGTGTGCGCGACGATGGTCTGATTATGGCCGGATGAATCGGGAGAATTTAATGGCTGACAGCTCCGAGGAGGATTTTAGTGTGATAGTTGCCGGCCGCCGCTTCCGAACCTCGATATTAATGGCTGGAATGCTCTGACTTGACGGTAGAACGGATGATCCTCCGGTTAGGTTAACTCTTTCCAGCCCGAACAATGGACTCGGCGATTCATGTTGGAGGATACGGCTCTTAATGCTTTTATTCTAATACTAATATTGTGACTTTAATGGAGGGATGATGCGGTACAATGAATATATCATTGATGGATGATCACGGATCTGTTCTAGGCTCTTTTTGCGGATCTCTTTAGTCACAGTGACTCTAATACTTTGCTTGCAAAATATTGCAGATTATAAAGAACCGAATTAAAGATAAGCCGCAGCTCAAGAGCATCCCATCGTCGCCATCAATCCTCCGCGAAATTTCCGACTTTGATCCTCCGAGGCGCATTTAATAAACTCGAGCGCCATTATTTAACTTTATTGGCTGATTAATGCCTGCATGGCGTGTCTCCCGGTAGTGTTATTTCGAGCGAACGAGCGAACGGCCGGGTTCAGGCCCTGGTCGAAACTTTTCTCAATGGTGCTCGGAGAGCGCGGCTAATTGAGGTGATACCTTTTATGCATTCCTCCCCTCTGGCGGTGGCGGTGGTGGCGGCGGTGGCACTGTCGGGACGCGGTGTGATTTCTTGCTTCTCCGGGTTATTAGACCTCATTAGCAATTGGGCTACATTTGTTTCCTTGAATTACCGTCGTATTACGGGGCTGGAACTTCTCGCGGCTCTCTCCTCTCTCTCTCGTTATTTTTACACGCGGAATTTAAAGGGCTTCTTTGTAAAACGTAATGGAAACTCGGAATTTAAATTACCGAGGCCATTTGAATGTTTATGACACCGTCGGGACGTCGTAGTTTACACCATTATCAATTTACGCAATTAGCGGCGAACCCGCGGTGTATATACCTGCCGAGCTGCTTTCATTAAGCGTAACGAGTAAAACTGCGGGAGGAAGCGCGAGAGCCACCGCCAATTTCCTTTATCCAGTATTAAAAACGTCCGGGAATCGGTTGAACTTGTTCGAAAAATTTTTCGATCTCCCCGCCGAGCGGAGGAAGACGAGTTGAAATTTGAATTCCACCGGCATCTCGCAGGGAAAAATTCAACAGTGACCGAATGCAAAGTTTCGCTCCGTATGAGATTGAATCGCGCGGGAAAGAGCGTAGCTCGGCGCAAACAATCACGCCTCGCCGCAAGCTCCGGGGGGGAAGAAAGAAAGATCTTTCGTCGGAATCAGCTCCCAGGCGCGCGCCCCTCCCTCAAAAACTCAATTTCGCATCCGGGCTTGCACCTGCGAATAAACACGAGGTGTCTATCCGGGGGTTAAACATAAGCGCGTGCCGCCGCCGCCGCCGCTGCCTGTTTAGAATGCAGCCGCGAGGTCCCTTTGGCTTCGGCACGGAATCGGCTCGACACCAGACGGCGGCTTTGCGCGTTACGCAGCTATGCGGCTTGGCTATGCGCGACGCGCGTTACGCGGATAATTATTGTGCGCGCGGCTGCCGCTGTGCTGCGTGGACGTCGGGGGCTGCCGCCGCCGCCGCCGCCGCCTGCTCCGCGCTTGATCAAACATCGCGGGCGACGTGTTTCCCCGCGTCTGCATAATATTGTTTCTCTGTTTTTTTTTCGCCGAGCGCCTCGCGCGGAATTTTCGAGAGTTATTCAAGGATTTTTCGCGCCGCGGGAGAGAGAGCTCCGCGGGCTCTTTTTTGCTCTGTTTAGAATTCAAATAACGTTTAACGTATTGTCTCGCGTATCTCAGTTCCGAGGAAATGTGTACGTTAGGATATTTCCATATTTTTAATGCATACTTAATTTTCCCGGGCGCTATCCGACTTCGCGCGCGGTCACGTATACGTCACGTTCCCCCTTTCGCCGGGAAAAGGACATTAGTCTAATTTACGAATTCTCTGGGTTAAAAATATACAGAACCGCGCGAATCGTATCTTCGTCTTGCCGATATAAACTATTTTTTCGCCGTGTCAGAAATATAAAGTCTGGGCTCCTGGAAATATTTTCGCGCAGTTTAAAAAGACAAACAGAGCCCGTGATTAGCTTCGGCCGCTGTTATCTTTACGCTGGAATTTGAGTTTCCTCCCGCTCCTCGAACTATTAAACAGCGCTCGAGCTCGAAAAAAAAACTGCCCTCCTTGCTTGTACAAGTGTGCTTTGACGCCAAATATGTACACGGCGGCGTACGCAGCCTGCGCTCCGCTCCCTCTTCGGCGCAGGCTTCCCTCGGCGCGTAGAATAGCAGAGAGAGAGAGAGAGAGAGAGAGCGGCAGCAGCAGCCACCGCCGCTAATTGATTGGCACGTCTGCGGGGCGGAAGATGGGTCTGCCGTGCATATACATATTTAGCATACCCAATGATCGGTCCGCCGGCTTATTACCATTGAAATAGGTTCACGCATGGCGCTGCCGGCGTCTCTCGTCCCTCTCTCTATGTGCGTTCTCCTCCCTCTCACGGCTCGGCGAGCTTCCAGCCAATAATGATGCTCCGCTGCTCCCGACGCCCCCCTTTCGATCGGCAGGCACGATTATATTCCGCCTTTTTCCTCTCTCTCTCGCTCTCTGTCTCGCGTCTCCTCTGCTTTTTACGCTCCTTTCTTGCGAGGAACCTATAATGCGTTGCGGGAGAGGAGAGGTGTGTTTCGCGAGCCCGGGATTCTTCCCACGGGACGCGGGTGTATTTTCGCGTTACAAGTGCCTGGGTATCTCTCTCTCTCTCTCTCTCTCTCTATGTTTGGAGAAATGTTTTCATTACGCGTGTTTATCGTTCTTCGCTTACTTTAATAATGCCGACGGGGAAGAGGGCGGTGGTTCACCGAGGAATCTTGCTCGAGTTTGTCTTGGCTCGGGATTGTGTGTTAGGAACTGCGTTGCGTTGCTAAAGTATGCAAATGGACTTTTGGATATCGCGGTAATTGCTGGTTCTGCTTGCGTTCTTGAGACGCGGTGTTTCTCAAATTCTTCATGAAACAAAGTTTACGATTGTACAAAAATGATGACTGAAAACGACACTGCCAAAGCGAGTAAATTTTCATTAAAAACCCCAAATTCAGCCGCTCCAAAAGCGCTTTTCATAAAAGTCCGATTTACAATCATTGCGCGAATCGCCTCTTAATTTTCCATCATTCGGCCGTGTCGTACCCCCGCCGCCGACGTCCGGGGGATGGCAGTGCGCTCGCGCGAGAAGTAAGTGCAAAGGCATCATGAAAGGGTAATCCAAGTTTTTATCTAAAAAGTATGTAAATGAAAAATGCACGTCTTTGAGGGGAGCATAATGCGCGCCGGGCCTCCCCCCGCCGCCGGTCTCGCGCGTCGGCGCACTATATATTTTTACGACGCACCATCTCTCGAAAGTAGTGCGCCCTCGCAGTCGTTGCGCATGAAACTTTAGAAATGAAACTTTTAAAGAACGTAATAGTCGTTACGTAATTCCGTCCTCTCCCGGCCTCCTGTGTGCGCCGCCGCTGGATTTTATAAATTCAGGATCCTCCTTTGTAAAGGAAGCAAATTGGACTCTTCCTGCTTGCCTAAGTGCCGATGTATAAAAGGAAAAATCTAACTCGGCAAAAGGTGCGGAACGATGTGACAGGTGCGAAAAGCCCAAGTTTAATGGGGAGGGGCGAGTAGGGTAGGGGGGGGACGTCGCCTTTTGTTGCCTTTGGATGCGAGTCGTCTGCTTTTGCTCGTATATCTTGTCGTAACGCCGGTATTATAGAGAGAAAGAGAAAGGTTTTTCTTTCTGATAAAGGCGATAAGCTGACTTTGTTGCTGCGATAACGTTTTATATAGTTTCATCGAGCAAAAGGAGCCGTGAGACGAGGCTTTCGTACGTCCTTCGTATGCGAAATCTTCAACAATTTTCGCTAATTGGCTTTATTCGCTTTCTTAACTGCAACGCCACGTTTATTCTATCGACAATAACATTTCGCCGATAAAAATTGACTAGCCGACAGAGCTGCGCGTTGCTGAGAAAAATTTTTTAGATTAATCAAATATTTGATCTAGAAATAGATACGTTCTTGTCAGAATCGACTTTCCTATAGCTTTTCATATCGCTTTCTCAACGTTCACTCTTGAAATTCATCTTTTATTCTGCTCCTCTGTGTTTCCGCGAGCAAGAAACATTTTTCAGAGCGAAACGTCAAAATAAATTACGAAGCACTCCGCGGAAGGGAAATAAGTCCACTTTTGCTACATCCATACTAACGATCCATATATTAACCATCAAGTGCAACAGTTCCCCCCCAAGAAACGGCCGGATTAGATACACAGCGTTAAGAAATAATCGATTCATTACTTAATTAAGTTTGCTCTCGAAAGTTGGGAAAGTCCGCCAGTCGCCGTCCTCTCAAACATCGGGTCACTCGACGGCTAAATTTGTTCCCCATTAACTGCAGCCAGGAACGCCGCGTCCTTTTCATCCCCGGCGCTCTCCCCCTGCTGGATAATTCATCGATAAGTAAGACCCTTTAACGTCGAACGAGTCTTGAAGGTTAGAAGAGACCACCGCCGCCGACGCCGTAAAGAAAGCCCGGCAAAAGAGGGTGGAGAGAAAAAAAAGAGGTGCCGCGGAAGTTGGCCGGGGCGAACATCGGGAAATCAAGATCTCCGAGCATGTTTAACGAGGAAACTTTGCGCCGCTCTGAATTCGCGAGCTTTTTACCCTACCTTTACCTCCTTCTCTTCTTCTACTTTTCTGGGGCTCTTTTTCCACCGCGCCGCCGCCGCCGTCGCTGCTGCAGCCCTCCGACTATTAGTCCGAATCGCCTCGGAGACTGCGGGGGCGTCGTCCTCCTCGTAGTCATGCAAATTTCCTATTTTGTGCGCGCCTGGGATATAACTTTTTCGCCGGGGAGAATATCGAGTTTTACAAGGAGATTACCATCGCTTGGATTTTAACTCCCGTGTATATATTTCTTGGGGTCTTTTCGAACGCTTGGCTCCCGTTTAGCTTCCTCTCTAGTTGCGCTGTCCCAGATTTTCTTGCTCTAAGATTACTATTCCGCAGTAGCGATTCGGTATATTGTAATTTCGAGACGTACAGATATATTCCGCTTGTTATCTGGGTTTATTAAAAAATCTAGGGAAAAACTAATGAATTGTAAATAGAATTTTGAGCGACTAATTTAAATTAAGTTGAAGATTTTCTGAATTTCCTTATTATTTTAATACCAGAAATTTCTGGATCCTTTAATTTTTAAATATTAAACTCTTACTTCTTTTGTTCTACTGGAACTTTTATATTAAAATTTCCAGATTCTCATATTACTTTTATTAAAATATATCTTTTCGTATAATGTAGGAAAATTAGTATCAAAGTTGAAGCGTGAAAATTGAACAAGCTATTATGCTTGTTTAATAAAGCGTGGAATTTGCTAAAAAGCTCTTCGACAAAGGCAAATAATTATTCTTGAAAGGTATTATAATATTTCAACTAAATTAAGCGGCCACTCGGTTGTTATAGCTTTATTAAATTACAAAATTAAAAGAAAACTGTATTGATTTTTTTAAATGTGATTGTTGTTATTGTATTATTATTTATTAATTATTATATCATCAGCTATTACTTATTATTCTGAAAGCTTTCTTTCGATATACATATATATTCGGCCTCCTGACTGCGTGTAATCTCTTAATTAGCTAATTAATAATGTACTATAATTTAATGTTATTTGTTTTATGTTACAGGTAAGTTGCAGAGTTGATTGATTTTCCTGGTACTGAATGTAACGTTCTGTAAGTAGATTTATATGTTTAATCTATATGAATACTATCTATTTGAATTGTACCGATTTAATTATACGAATGTAGTATTTTCGATGAATATTTTACTGATTAAATTAAAATAGACAGTGACGTTTCTAGTACGAATTCAATTCATCGAACTAATTCAGACGATTAAAGTTACTTCTAGATAAATTTACATTTATTTCTACAAACGAAGTCAATTTTCTATATAATAATACAACAATCCATCGCCTGACTCTATAAATTTTCCAGTTCATTTCGGAGTTATAAATTACTTCAAATCGATTCGCAACTAATGCCCGCGAATTCATCATATTTACCGCAAAAGCAGTAAGGGATTCTGATAATTTCTTGGTGTAAATTGGCCGATAATAGCTCGCGCACTTACACCGTAAAATTTTAACAGGTCATAGTTGCGGCGAATAGCGTTAATTTGAAATAAAACGAGCCCCTGCAGATATTGGATATTGTTTCGTTCGTGCAAACTAGACGCGCCGCTGAGGAACAAAACGTGCATTTCGGCGTGCTCCAATGGACCGAATAATGACTTCGGGCTCTGTCAATGCGAAAAGTCATTACGCAGTGCGTTATAAACATAATAATGACGTATACCGGCGAAAACGGGCTCCCAATTTATTTTTATGGCTTTGACAAAATGTAACTGCTGATACGGCTATTTCCCGGGTGAATAATCCATAGGTTATTTATTTCCCCTCATTGTTACGTGTTTAGCTCCTCTTTTTGCGCGCGGCCAAATTGTTATGTCGCCTAGTTTATTAGTTTCGTAATTGTGTAAAGTCGCTGTTTAGAGCTAATAAATTAGGCTTAATTACTGCATCACTGCGCAGCGGCGCGGATAATAAATTTGGCGCCGTAATTAAAAAGTTTGATTCTTTTTAATAACAAGTTTTTATGTAACGACGCAATATCGAAATACACTCCGGGGGAAACGAATTTTTATTAAAAAAATTATTAATTTCCCGATACCATCTTGCCGCGAACACAAATTTTGTCGGAAAAACCCACGGAAAATACACCACTAAAATTTTTCGGGAAATTTATTGTCTTTTTATCGGGTTGAAAATTTAAAAGAAAAAGTAATTCTAATTAAAAAATGCACAAATTAAGCTATGCAACAATGTACATTTGCATTGTGTAATTTACTGTCTGTTTTCCACGGTCATTATTGAAATACCAATTTTAAAAACTGATTTTCTATTAGTCCAAATCACCGCAATTAATCTAACCATTCGAGTAAAAATCCTGCGCCGAGTAAATTCTCTCATTCGAGCAGTCGCGGTGCATCGATAAACCTTGCACTTCATTTATTCAGAGAAATCTCCTGCCTACCATCGGCGTGTCTCGCCAATTATTTACCGTTACACCGTCGCCGGCCCGAAAAAAAATCCTCCTTTATTGCCCTAGGCGTGATTCAGGTGCCTGATTAAAAACCCCATAAAATTTTTCCTCAAAATCCCCGCTACCTCCGAACATTAAACCGTTAATACTATCTTCCCTCGCTTACCCCCACTCCTTCGCTCTCTCTCTCTCATCATTCGGTCGGAGAGGGTCGTTAATAATTTTACGGCCAGCGTTCGCATCTCTCATGTCGCACTCCTCTCTCTCTCTCTCTCTCTCACACACACCTCGATCGGCGCTTCAAACCTCCTGTATATAATACCATCACGAGAGAGAGAGAGAGAGAGAGAGAGATGCAACGCTCGGTATACCTGTATATTAATAGGAGGGAAGGAGCGCGCAAGATCGCGAGCGTGTCTTTATGGGGCCTAGCCTTGAATGCGCAAAGTTCTCCGCGCGGAGAGGAGGAGGAGGAGGAGGCCAGGAATTCTTGTCGGGGGGAGTTTCTTTGATCAATCGGCGAGTTATGGTGATTTATCGAGTTTCTCAGCGGCGAGGCGATTGGTTTTTGGTTTTTCGGCCCGAGGGAGAAGAAGCCCTCCGGACTACCGGGGGGCTCTGGAGTTTATCGATTTTTAGGGCTGCTCCGCCGCTGCTGGCCGCTGCCGGTTGATGGTTTATGACGGAGGGATATATTTTTTTTGCTCTCCTGCAGGCCGATGCGAACGAGCTTTTGATGAAGTGCTCGGGGGATTATTCGCGCCGACGCCGAGCCGCGTGATTTGTGTAATTGAGTGGCAACATCTGTATTTATTTTCCGTTAATTGCCGCGGATTCCGTTGGCTGTCTTAATTTCCGGGGCAGTCAATGCGGCGGTCGTTTACCTGATTTAGATGGAGTGGTCACGGAATCGATGAGCGGCTTTTCCTGGTTATTCAGTTTGCGACCAATGAAACGAAGTTAAATCAAAGAGGATTAAATCGATAATTATATGAGGAAAACGGTTAAAAAAAAGTTTTTAATTCAGCAGTAAAAGTGCAATATTCAGCGTAATTCATTTTGCCACTCGTTCCTTTAAAACCGCAAATTATTAGATCACTAAAATGTAAGGTACTTAAAAAAATTTCATTCTACTTTGCCACTGCGACGCTAAAAGCTACCGTTTCAAGTTCCCGATTAAAATAACGTTTAAATGCTCGCTAAAAACAATGGCACCGCTCAATTACGAACTCGCCGTCCGAACTACTTGTCTGTCACTTATCGAAACTTTTTTACCACCCTTTAATTTTTACGCGCCTCCGTGAAAATTCCCACCCGCGCGGCAACGGTGGCGGTGACTTTTTTACTTATAATTTTACAACCTCCCGGAAGGAGGGTCAGAATGATCTCGGCAGCTCGTGAAAAAATGACCGCACCCAATTTCTTATATATATATAGCGGTTCTGAAGAACGTTTTTTTTTTTATTGTCCGAGCATATCGCGTTTCCGCGGCGATAAATTTCCCAGCCGCGCGCGGCCAGGCTTTTCCACATTCCCCGCGAACGGGATTTTTGCAGCGAAGGTTATATATACGTAAGAAAAATCTCGAGCGCGGAGTACGTTTTCTCTCTCGGCGGGTATTTGCGTAGAGGTGAGAAAGGGAAAGAGAGAAGACGCGTGACTAAATGGCCTCGTCAACAGCTCGAATGCTAACGGGAAATTTTATGGTGGCGTATCGTGCACAAGTGAATTCGCGCGCCGTAGATCGTCGCCGCCTTTTACGACGGAGAAATATCGTGCTGTGTGTGTGTGTGTGTGCGTGAAAAGTCTGCGATCTCCCGCAGTTCTTATATCGCGAACGTTAAAGCTTTTCTTCCCGCTCAGTTTGTGTATAAATATAGTATGGGAGTGAGATTTGAGTCTCGATATTTTTATTTCTCGGGGAACTGCGATAACGGCGAGGAAGGGCTTTGAAATTACGGAGGGTTTTTTTTTTTCTAGCGAAAAAGCTCTTGTAACGGTGCGTTTTATTCGAGATAAACGGTTTTAATTATTGAAGTGGAGGTATCAAAGAAGTGCGAGAGGTTTAGCTTCGGGTTCTGTAAGAGCCTTTTTCTGAAATTACATTCGCATGCATAATGGAAGCGCTAAATGAGTTGATGTAACTTTATAACCTCTTTCGCGTATATCGAGTCGAGAGAAATAAGGATGCAACGAGATATTGCGTAAGAAATGCAAACTTTGGTCGTTAAGATCGCTTTAACTTTTCCTAGTATTATTTTTACCCAGTTTTCGAAAAATCTCTCCAAACATCATTGTTTCAAAAAACTGACGCTCTTATACCGAAATTTCCTGTTAAATAATAAATTATATCAGAAAGTGTATTTATCAGAAAGTGCAAAGGCCTGGCACATCCAGTCAATTCCAATAAAGCTAAGCAGACAGAAATTTTCTCGAAATCTCATAAAATTCTGCCCGCTGAAATTCATAAAGCCGTCAATCCCCCGGCAGGAATGCAGTCAAGCCTTACCCGTCACTTTTGCTGCAGCCACTCGTGTCAGCGCTCCCTTCCTCTCCACTTGCATCGTCACGGAGAGCTTTAAAGCTCTCTCTCTCTCTCTCTCTCTCTCGCGTCTCCGACCGACAAAGTATTTGACCGACTAACTGCATGGCGGCGCCGTCGTTGTCGTTGTCGTCGTCGTCGTCGTCGTCGTCGCTCGAGCAGCTCCTCGATGTTTGTTGCGTAATCTTGTCGCGGCGCGCGGCAATTTCCGATGGGCCCTTTCTATCTGGACTGGGCTCTTTTTACGCGCGCTGCCCGCCGCCGGCGCGAGAGAGTCGAGTGGCCTGCATTTAAGAGTGATAATAAAGCGGGCTTTAACGTTTTGTTGATATTGCGATACTTACGATCGCAAGCGATACTTTGTCCTCCCTCTCTTTGCGATAATATATCGTCCGGGCATAAAAATCGTAACGGCCTTTGTCTTTAAGTTTCCACTTCTTCCGGCGGCTATTGCTTTTAGCCGTAATTAAAACCCGACGATTGATCCCGTTCGCCGGCGCCGCTTTATTACCCTGCTTTTTGTTTATTTAGCGTCGATGTGCGTTTTTCTTTTTTTTTATAAACGCCTGCTTTATTGCGGCAGTGTATAGTCACTTTTTTATATTGAATAATTTTTTCATTACGGCGCTAAAGTGTTTCTTTTTTCCTTCGCATTTTAGCGAGTAGAGTTAAACGTTTTATCAAACCATTCTTATGGAAACACATCTGAATTAAAGTTAAAAGTGGAATTTTTAATATATACATAAATCAGCTGCTAAAAATGAGCTGCAAAAAATATTTTTTAAAAAATCTCTTCGGCACTCGGTGAAAAGCTGCGAGATCCAAATGTCTTTGGCAGCGACCACTTATCACTCCTAAAATCGCGAGCTGTGAAAAGGCAAAACGCTCGAATATTTATCCCCCGAGCTTAAAGTCTCGAAAAAATGCTGAAAAAAAAAGCATATCGCGCACACACGCAGGAAGGAAGAAGAGAGAAGGAAAGAGAGAGAGAGAGGCAGAGCTGGAGTGCACTCTCAATTAATAACGTTTGAGCGAGTCGCTCGCGAAAATTAGTCTAAAATACGTAATACACTTGGGCTCGTACGTACAAGTGCACTTAGATTGCCGCCCCGCGGGAAAATCCCGGTGCCGCTACTTTTCCGAGCTGTAACGACTCTGGAGCAGCCATCCGACGACGAAAAAGGAGGCGAAACGAGAGAGAGAGAGAGAGAGAGGAGGGAGAAAAGAAAAGATAATCGCGCGCGTCTTCTCTTCCCGCTTATTTTCCCTCTCTCTCTCTCTCTCTGCTTTCCGCGCGCGCGCTCGATTTGGCAGAAAAAAAAGAGGAGAGCCGAGAGAGATCGGCGATTACTTCCGCGAGACTTGCTGCAATAAGAGCATTCTTTCAATTTACGGAATGTAATACCGCCTTTAAGTATTCGCGGGCTCGCCCGGATAAAGCGCTTCTCGAAATCTCATTCTTCCGGGGCTGCATTCTCTCCTCTCTTTGCGCGAACACTCAATGAATATATCCGAATGAAATCCCGGCCTCGGTTATACATATATATATACGTATATAGGTACCTTTGGTCGCTCGCTCCTCGGGACCAGGTATTATCGTTTCAATGAAAAACGCGCTGACTTTCCGGGGGGGAGGGAATTCGGGTCGCGAATAGCGCCGTCGAGGGGAGAGCTTTTTTTCGAGCCCGCTTTTGAAGATAAGAAAGCCTAGGCTGTGTGCTGGATTTATCGCGGGTCTTGGATGCTGCCGCTGCTGCTGCCCCTGGCCTTCTCCTTTCTTTTCATCGACGTTGGGCGTCAATGTTAACGACGAAGTATAATACTATTGTTAAAGATTCGAGATTCGGATTCGAGTGGTATAATCTCTTTTTCTTACATCTAATGGCAAGAGATTAGATGCATTCGTCCGTAAAGAAGAATGTGAAAACGTCCTCTGAATAATGTGAGCTTACTTGTAAAAAATATAAATTTGATCTCGGACTACAATGTCCACGTTGGAATTTACATTATTACCGAAGCTTTCAAGAATTTTGATATTTAAAAATGCGAAAACTTTTAAAATATTTAGTTTTACGAGATGTGAAAATTAAGTAAGCGTAATGAAATATTCAACTTCTGACATCATTTTGCATTAAATTAAGAAATAAAAAAAGTTTAACAGTTAAAATAAAATACATTTTAAAGTACTCATTTTCACTTTGAGTATTATAATTCTTAGCTTCAATAATTCATATTTTTATAACTGGAATATAAATCACGCGCTGGAATTTGTAGTAAATCACAGTTTATTTGTTACCCAGTACTTTTCCGAGAAAGTAGGACTCGATTGAAAAGTTGTAATTAGAGTTAGTAATGGGGTATTCCTCTCAGTGAAAATGAAAAATGAATTTTTAAAAGTAAGTTTTATAAAAAGCTAGTACTTAAAGTTTTGTACCGAAAATTAATTTGTATGTAAACTCATGTAACAAATTTTAGAAATTAACGTTATAATCACTTTAAAAATAAATAAAAAATATATACAACTTGTATAAATTCAAATAAATGGAACGAAATTACTTGGAGAGCTTGTAAATTCAATCTTTTAAAATCAATTTTCTGTGCAATATTAAATTAAAAACATTTTATAAAAAATTACGCAGTGCATTTAAAAATGATCACTTTACGTTTTTAATTTCACGCATGAGTTACGCATTATGCTTTCTTGTTAAATGATTACAACTGCTTTGCAACGTAAACTTTTGAATTATATCGCATTTAAAAAATTACAACTGAATCTCGAAACATGAACAGTACGGCGGCTGACTAAATCTAGTCCTCGACTACTTAACCTATTTTTAAAAAGAAATCGATCTCTGCATTAAAGACAGAACTGTAATTCAACATAATTTCTTAAATTTACTAATCAAACTGCAAAGCAAACTGCAATAAAAATCTTCGTTTCGCTCAGTCCTTGAAACAACCGCGAGCGAAACGAAGCGCAGCCCAACGCTCCCCAATTGAGACCTAGGAAGCCATTTAACCCTGCTTCCGGAACAGTAGATATCCTCCCTCTCGCAGAGCGAGATTTAATTATCGGCGCGCGTCCATTACCCGAAAGCCACGCACCGCTTCGAAAATGACGCGCTCGCCGCTCTCTCTCTCGCTATAATTAATAATTCGTCCCGGGCCCGCCACTGCTGCGAGCGACTGCCGCCGCCGCCGCTGCTGTCGCCGCGCGGAGAGAGCGGAAAAGGTCGGCGGCCGGCTGTTTAACGAATGGGAAGAGAACGGAGTCGGATAATTAAGCTCTCGCGTCGATAAATTCGCGAGGGCTCAATTAACCCAAAAGTTTCGGGGCGCGAGCGATGGACACATATATTCGGAGGGAGGATCGGCTACGAGTTCTCCCGCGCTGTGTTTGTCCATGTTGAGTGCCGCGCAAGACTGGAACAAACGAGTCGCCGAATGGACGAAGAGCGTTATGGGTATTGTTCGGCTGCCCGTTTGTTACCCTCGAGAACTGGACTCTCTCTCGCTCTCTCTCTCTCTCTCTCTCTCTCTCTCTCTCTCTCTCTCTGGGTAACTGGGTCAGACGTCGTCGGGCGTGTAACGAACGAGAGCCGCTAGCTTTTTTTCTTCTTTTTTTTTTAATTATTAAAGTCGACCTTTCCTCTACACCTGCCTTGATCAGTTCGATTTATGGCCGATCATCTTCGTTCTTTGTCTCTTCTGTTTCTAGCTTATTTATTACGAGCGGAGAAGATTAGGAGGAGCGCGTTGTAAATAATGGAATAAGAGTTTTGCCTGAAGGGAAGATTTGTATTTTAACGGCTAAAATGTGGCTCGCGAAGTTTAGGGGGATGAGAATAAAATTTTTACACACTGTCCGTGTTATGGATCCCATAACTTTTATTAAACTAGTTAAAGTGTTTTAAGCAAACTTTATGGAAATTTGTTTGAGTTTGATGGCGCGTATTTTAAGAACTTTTTTAAAAATTGCTCGTCATATTCGAGTTAGGCAATTTAACTTTAGAAAATTATAAATTTTCCACTAATTATGTTATTACAGGTGGTACTACTTTTTACTTTGTAAGATAATGCTTTAAATTGACATTCTCTAAATCACTCACGACAAGCATGTTTATAATTTTAACTTGAAAACGAAAATGGATTAAATAAAATACTAAAATATTTCATTTTCTCTTCGAAATCGAACATACATACTCCTTTCGTTTATAGGCAATGGTTTAATTAAAGCTTTGCTAATTACATTTATTTAATTTAATCTCCGTATTATCATCAACTGCTTTGAAAGAAACTAAAATCCCCAAAAAAAGCAAGAAGCAGAATTTGTTTCGACTGAAAGTGCAAGCGAATTCCATACACGTCAGCGGCTGATAACGTCAAACCATCTCCGCGAATGAGCCTTACGCCTGTGCAATTAATGTCTCGCGCAACAAGCGCGCGACAACTATTGAAGCCTGGGTAAACAATGCCTCGCATTGTAGGCCGCCAGATTTCGAAGGCGAAATACGCCCTAAAGTCGGACGAATCCACTTTCGCTCTCCCGCGCGGCGTCTGGCTGTCTGCGAAACCTTCTCTCTCCGCCCCGATGTGTTTTCCTCATTTTCTCCGCTTCCAGTCGGCGGCTCGATTTATTTCATCGAATTGGAAAAGAGTCTCCGTAATGCGGAAGGCGTTATTTCACTTGATTTGAATTTATTTACATCTCCGGGTAAATTGAGAGCAATGGCTCGAAATTATTTTAAGGAAGCAAACCTCTTTTTTACACAGTGGATTAGAAAGTTATCAGTGAAAAAACTTGTAAGATATCTTCTCAACCGTTGTTTCCTTAAATTTAATCTCCCCCGCGCAGCGACCTTCCTTGTGGCACAACTAATTACCCCTTATCAAATTATCAAATCTTTAAAGAGGCTCCAGCTATGGTTTCCCCCCTCAGAAGAGACGCGGGGGGAAGAGCTTAGAGCGCGAGAAGGGTGCAATAGAAAAGTAATCCTATCCCTCCTAAGCCTATCATGCGGATTATTATACCATCTTACAAGTCACTCGTTACACCGTAATTTAATCGCACGTCACAACCAAGGCCGAATTTCTTATGTTAAAGCAATTTCCGCCGCTTGTTTGGAATATTGGCTTTCCAATTAAATTCCTGTCCCCTTTCATCCTCAATGGCCGGAGCGATAAACGCTGAGATTTATTAGAATTACAGTCTGCGTCGTTTGTAAATTCTTTATTAATTCAGCGAATTATTAGCCGAATGACCAAAAACTAGAATATCTGAATACTAAGCGAGCGTCTCTCGCGTTCGGTCGGGTTTA
Organism: Ormyrus rosae; assembly: GCA_035047165.1. NCBI lineage: Eukaryota > Metazoa > Arthropoda > Insecta > Hymenoptera > Ormyridae > Ormyrus > Ormyrus rosae. The sequence goes on along the minus strand of JAWWML010000031.1, from coordinate 13,122,134 downwards.
ATTTTAGTCAATCGTGCTATCAAGAATTAGATTAATAATGCTCAAAATTTACAGTAATCGAAGAGTCAGTTTAATCCACTAACGGCCAGCAAACACGGAGTAACCTTCGAAACCTTATCCAGGCAAAACAGCATCCTTTGCGCCTTTTATCCAGAGTCCCCGCTGAAAAAATTCCGACGTTTTCCCTTTCACGAAATATTCGGAACTGAGCTAATCCCGAAGAAGCCCTCTCCCTTTGCCCAAAGAACCGTTCGTCCGAGCGCACAAAACAACCGCACTCGGCACTGTGCGCTCGAACGAAATTCCTCCCTCCCGCCGTTCCGCCGGCTTCTTTCGGCCTGCCTCTCGCGCCCTGCACGCGCAATTTCTCGCTCCATCTGGGCGCGCCGGTTACGTGTGCGAATTCTCGGCGAAGAAGCGCCTCTGCCGCCGTCGTCGTCGTCTTCTTCGCCGCATAATGCCATTAGAGCCCGAGTAAATTATCTCTTTGTCGAGGTTCCCGTGATTGCGCGCGTTTCTGCCTACGCGCGGGAAAGAGAGCAGCGCGCGCGCCCGTCTTCTCTCTCTCTCTCTCTCTCTCTCTCACTTTGTGTCTGTTTTCCGCCCGGCCTTCCTGGCTTTTCTCTCCGCGTCTACGGCCCAATCTCGTTTCGCCCCGTCGCACCGTCGGGAAAGAGCAACTACGATGTAATTAGCGGCTGCGAGGGGAGAAAGAGAGCCGCGTTTCGCTGAGGTATTTTGTCGAGAGCGGTTGTTTAAAATGCTTACGCTGGCGGATGCTTCGATTTTGTTATTTAAATAAAGTAGGAGGTCGACAATTAGTTGAAAATAAATTAAAATGAATACAGCGATAATTAATAATTTTGTTCAGCTTCAATTCATGAATGTTAATTCTATATTATATTACATTTCTATATATTATTAGTCCATTGACCCGATCGAACCATCCGGATCGCGACACAAATATTCGGACTATAAGTTTCAAATGAATCCATTCAAAAATTCAATAACCGCGGCACTTATTCATCCCGCGGCACTTAAAATATCGCCGTAAGCTACACCATAAAGCAGAAAGATAACCGAAAAATCCAAGAATCCATCTCTCGAGCGGCGTCAGCCAAAAAGGAAGCAGCGCGCGAGAGAAGCAATCTCCATTTTCGCGCGTATATATATCGATAAACGCCGATAGCAGCGCCACGGAAATATTTATCGGCAAGCAGCGAAAAAGAAAGGAGAGCCGCGGGGGTATAAGAAGTAGCTGCGATCGGCCGCCGCCGCCGCCGCCGCCGTCGTCGTTGTATTTTACCGCCGTCGCTCTTCCTTTCGCCGCGCGAGAAAGAGAGATGCGCGCGGGAGATTTATCGGCCGAGCTTTAAAGCTTTTCCGCGGCGCGGGATTTTGATGAATTTTCAATTTTTTCCCCGCTCTCTGTCTCTCTCGGCCATTAATTTTTCTCGCGGCCGCGCGAGAGAGAAAACTTTCTTAATGGATCCGACGCGCCGGATTTTGCGCCTACTTTTTCTCTCTGTCGGCCTATTGCTTTCCCCGGGCCCTTTTGCCCTCGCGGATTGATTAATTTGGTGATTTACTTGCTCGAGCGCGTGTCCGCGATAGGGAATTTTTTAATCAACCCGCGACGACGAAAAATCTAATCGGGCAACTTTATACCGGCCGCCGCGCGAACTTTCTTTAGTTCGCTGCACTTCCCGTCGTACTTTTAAATCTAATGATCTTAATATTTCAGTTTCCCCCGAATGTATCCTTTTCGAAAAGTTTCTCGTTCTTTAATTTGTACCAGTTAGAAGAACTAATTTGTACGAGTAGCTCGGGCAAACTTTATTTCTGTTAATCTTAATCATTTTAATGTTATTCCGAGATATAACCTTTTAGCCGGGACAAATTTAAAGTTTAGCTAACTGAAGAGGCATTCATTAATTATTCATGCTTTGTTTCAACTAAAATTAGTCCTTGCATCTTAATTGTTTTATTATTCGGCTTACACTTGGAAACAGTCGTAGAGCGGACTCATTTTCGTGAAATAATTTAGCGGCGAAATTTGGAGAAAAAAAAAGAAAAGATCGAGCGGCGATCATTTTCCTCGCGCAAGAAACTTTGTTAATTCGAAGCAGCGCTGATTTGCCTTCCAAATCGCGACATTGTTCTCTCTCGCAAAAAAGGGTCAGCCGGCGAGAAAATATTGATCGGCCTTCGAAAATTCCGAGGGAAGAAGCTCGAGTGCAGCGAATGGGAGAGAGAAAGGGAGAGAGAGAGAGAGAGTTGCTTCCGTTTCCACGGAAATCAATTCTCGGCCCCGTAAAGGAAACAGAGAAAATAAAGGGAAAAAAGGTGGCAGGGAGAGAGAAAAAGCGCAGGTAGCACACGAGTGGCAATTAGTCCCCCTGTACGTAGCGGCGGCCACTGCGCTGTTTGCGCGCGAGGGTCGAGAGACAGAGAGAGAGAGAGAGAGAGAGAGAGAGAGAGGGACTTTATCGGGGCCGTTTACGTTGCCCGGCGCCGATTCCCGAGCGCGATATCGCTTTTCCTTATGTACCCTGGAGCCTCGGTGGGAAACTCTCCTTTCCCCGGCTGTGTGCGCCCGCTGCAGGCCGAATTGTCCTGGCTTTCGGCCCGATTTTTTTCCTTTTTTCTTTTTCTTTTTTTTTTTTGCGGAATTTCCGATTTTCTCGCTCCTCGCGCCCTTTCTTGTTACACCGGGCAAGGATTTTCGAGGGTAATTGAGCGAGAATTGAAAAAAAAAAGGGAGGAGGAGTCGCTCTTTGTAAAAAATTAATTACGTCAGTCGACGACTAATTAAGAGGATTTTAAAAAAGCCAGCTCATTATTCTTTAACTTAATCCTGGTAGAAGTTTAGACGGACTTTCTCCGATCTGTGCTAATTAATTTAATTGGAGCATATTTTTATTGAGATTCGCCTATGAGAAGGATTTTAACTACTGAGAACTACACTGCCGTCGACGTTTTTAAACAGTTCACTCAAGATGGAAAGAGTTTTATTACAATAGAACCAACATGTATCTTTTATATTTTCTTTGCATTATAAAATACATTTTTCTTCGTAATAATGTAACGTCCGTTATAAATTCGTTAAAAGCAAGCTGGAATTTCCGTATTAAAAATTTAAAAGGGGGAACTAGGCTTTCCAAACACAATTTCGTTCCTTATATGAAAATGAAAAAAGGGGTCAGGTCATTATTTTTTACTCTTCAGCTTGAAAGCCGCTTAGAACGAAAGTCCTCGAAAGAGATAAATTTAATTGTACCTTCTTTCAAGAGGAATTTTCGGAGCATTGGACTGTGAAAAAGTGCGTGCATTTAAAGCCCTTATAATCACATTCTCGCGAGAAGAAAAAAAAAGTTCTGCTAAAAATTACTAATATAAACTTGAGAGATGGGAGACAAACTTTTAGGGACACACACACTGCGAGTCTGCATCCCCATTTCTCAAAACGGCAGTAATTTTAAGGTAGCTCTATAGGTACTCTCTAGTCAGTTGAGATATTAAAAAAAATTTCTTTTTAAACACTTTATTATCGCA
>JAWWML010000031.1:13049746-13117213 GCA_035047165.1 Ormyrus rosae | reverse complement strand
TGTAAGTTCTAATGAGTACTTTTAACTAGTTTTTAACATGGTCTTGGATAAATCACAAAACTATAGAGCTACCTTAAGCAGCGTAAAAACATTCATAAATGAATAGATTAAGAAGCTCCCGCTCTGATGGTATTAAGTCCGTTCGTTTAAATTTTAATATTTTTAAAAAGCTTCAGCTTCAGAAATATATAAAAGAGAATGTAGCTTAGCGCTAAAAATATATTATGACTTGCTCTCAAAGAGCTTGATATACTTTTTATTTTCAGCTTTGAATTTTATTTTTATGAACCACTGCATCACTCTTTCATCCATTTTTCTAAATCCACTCTTGTTTGGTGTTACTTTTACGGCTTGACGTTATTGACGGGTTTTCTTTTAAGCAGATTACTTCGACTACAACTAGATCAATGTCGGTGCACTCGAAGCAATACGAACTAAAGCACTTTATTCGCATTCTTATAAAATTCAGCCGATTTTTTTAATCATTCCCGGAGAGTCTCACGAAAGTGCTTCGAGGCCTCTAAAACCAACGGCGATGATCGCGAAGGATTAAATTCGGAACTTTCTCCCCCTAAAAGTGCCCACTCTGCTCCTTTCTTTTTTTTTTCACTGATTTACGCAGCTCCGGATGATCGCATATCAGCGCACTCGCCTCCTCTGTAAACAGAGAGACGCTTTTAAGACATTGCTCGGCGAGCGGGCTTTTTTCGCAGTCTGGTGGACCGACACCGAAAACGAGCAAGAAAACCACCCGGGCAGGAAGAGAGAAAAAGAACCGGAGGAGGGGGCGAAGAAAGGAAAGATTGAGGATAAAAGGAGCAAGTGAGCTTGAAAAATCCGGGGATTTTTAATTTATTGGTCTGGCTTGGATTTGTTTAATGCGCTATTTAAGCGAATATCGCGACGATCGAAAAAGTGGGATATTGACGTTCTAACGATTTTGATGGTAATATCACGCGGAGAAGGTAAACCAGACTTTTATCTCGAAGCTTTATCCGTAAATCGACTGCAAAATTAGCGAAGCGACGAAGGGGTCGAAAAAGGAATAATAGGAAATATTTTCCGTTTCATTTGCCGCCTCCCAATTTGTTCTAATCAAGGGGAAACGACTTTTGCAATCAAAAGAAGCTCCGACAAAGGAAAAATAAGGAGGGTAAAAGTCACGAGCATCGTCGCGAGAAAAATCGATGAAGCGACACATTTTCCCCCGGCAATCTTGGCTAGAGAGCTTCTCCCTCGAAAATCTCTCTCCGTCTTAAAAAAAAAGCTCGCGTCCCGCTTTAAGTGTGAATCGGTAAGAGATAAAGTCCTCGAGTGGTCTGGCTCTGACTAATTACAGCCTGGCTTCGCCCGCTGGATCGGAATTAAGCTAACTAGGGGAGCGATATATAGTGCTTTTTTTTTTTACTTCCGGTGTGCCGCACTGCCGGGAAACGAGATAACCCCTAATGAGGTCATTTTCGTATCGACGCTTCCAGAGGTGTGCGGTGGGATTGTTGTTATTCTTTAGCCTCGACTAAGTTGTAAATCTAGTTTAATGTTTGCGTTAACAAATATTCATGCGATCGAATGATGGCATAAATCTTGAAGATTACGTTAAAATCTTTATTGTTAGGTCTTAAAATTTCAAAGAGGAATTTTTATCGATTATGCAAGTAACAGTTAAATTTCTTTTTGTTGCAGGTGAGTTACAACTTTCCTTACGGCATTCGATGTTTTACGTAAGATATTTAATTGTATTCCATAATATCTAAATTTATATTCCTATTATGTATTTGCCTTTACTTTTGGTAAAAATATATACAAAGGAATTAAAATTCTGATCAGAATTCATGAGGCACTTTCTGATACATCTTAAAACGAAATTTGCTATTTATAAGATCTCATAAATTTAAGCTTTGTAGATTTGAATTATCAGAAAATTAAGATCTCCATAATAACAGTATTTCCATATCAAACGCCTTTAGAAATTTTTTCGATCAAAGATTATTTATCGATTAGTATTGAATAAAAAGCACATTTTCTTTTTCTTCCAAAGGATATACACAATAAGTTTTCCAATTTTCCAGCACAGCAAAACACGGCGAAATTCACAGCCAAGAAGCACTTTAAACGCAAAAAGCAAAAGTGAGCCAAACGCATTCGAATCAGTTAGGCGCAGCAGCGTTGTGTTTGAGTTTGCCGACCGATTTCTAAATACAAACTCGGGACCGAATCTCCGCCGAATCGCTCAAGTTCAAAGCCCTCTCCCAGACTCGCGCGATCTTCCTCCCCGGCATTTCGCCTTGCATCCAGCGCGCACTAAAATTAGAGCCTTCGTCGGCGAGAGACGCGGCAATTCAACTATATGTACGGTTCGCGCGAAAAAAAAGAAGAAAGAAAAGAACAATGGCCGCGAGACTCGGGCGAGTCACGCGAGGACGCAGAGCGGCCTAATGAAGTTTTATTGCGCTCCGCGAGAGCCGCCGCGCGACCGTTGCCACTTGACCTTCGTTAAGTCGAAATTTTCTAAACTCCAGGCGTCTCTTCCCGCGAGAACAAAGGAGGAGAGCGGAGAAAGGCGCCGGGGATGAGTCAGAGCTGCGCTCTCTCGCTGCCGGGATGAGCCGGTTATTTATATCTCCCGGCGTTAAGTGGGGTGCGAACGTTTTTACTTCGCGCGCTTTTTTATTGGGAACTGGCTCCTTGCTTCTCGAGGCGCCTTTAAAATGTCCGCCTTTTTAATTGCTTTGGACTTTGATCGCATTCGAGAGTTGTAGGGAGCGGAATGATTTTCGAAGGGAATGTAGGTTGATGGATTTGAAGTTCGTCACTTTAGTACCGAAACGACAATTTTCCTCAGTCCTGTCGTTTATAGGTTTGACTTATTAAAAATTATTCAATTGAATGGGAATTAAAATGGAGCATTGGAATTGAAAATAAAGGCAGTAATTTACACGTGTATAACTTCAAACTTTCTATCGTCAGTATCGATTTCTACTTTGGTTAACTCAATTAAAGCAAACAAAATGTCAATAAACGTTTACGACTCTCATACTTGTGCAATTTTATGCACTTTACATGATTAATTAATTTGATTTAATTTAAGTTCAAAAATTACAACAAAATATTATGAAAGGAAAATCTCTGTTTTCGTTTGCGCGTTAATTTTATTGCCCCTAAGTTTTTTCGCAGTTTTCCTGCGCAATTGTCCCGCGACGGTCACAAATGAATTTCCAGCGAAGAAGAAATCTCCAGCCCCGTTCCTGAAATTCTTCATTAAAACATACTTTTTTGCAAAGCCAACTGGAAAAAAAAAATTCCGCGATGTCCAAAGTAATAAGAACTTTACTTCATCCGGCGTTGGGCGAAGGGAAAAGAGGGGGGGGAGGGGGAACAGCAGTGGCGCACTTTGAAGTCTAAAAAATTTATCTGCGAAATTCAAAGCAAGAACGGCGAAAAAAGAAAAGTGCAGCGGCGGCGGTGGCGGCTGCCGGGTTGGGAGAAAACAAATGGACGCGCGAGTCGAGGGAGAAAAAAAGAAAGAAATTAAAGTAAAAGCGGAAGGAGAAGCGACGCGCGCAATTTTAAACTCAATTACCGGAAATGCAAGTTCAAGGCTTCGCCAAGCGGTAGTCGACCGTTCGAGCGTAGTTTCCGCCCTTTTCTTTTTCCCGCTCCTCTCCCCGCCCTTCGCGGCCGCGCAAAACTCTCTCTCACACACTCGCGTACATAATCCTTTCGCGGCGGAGTTATGCGCTCGGCTCTCGCATTTTTTTTCGCGGCTAAAACCTACGAAATTCCCTTTGAGGCTTTTCTCCGCGCCGCGGATTGCATTTGTTCTTCGGCTGCGTTTAGAGCATTGTTAAATAAATCTCGGCCTCCTTTTTTTACGCTCGGCGCTCGGTTCCTTTTTTTTTTTTACATGCGCAAAACGCGCAGGGGGGCGATTTCGCGCTTTTTCGGCGGTTTTGTTCGCGAATTCTTTCTCTCCCGCTTTTCTCCCGGAGAGAACATTAAAGTCGCTTGTTTCGTGCGCGCGCGCGTCGGTCTTGTTTTTCCGAGCTGTACCGCCGGAGCGAGCGCTGTTCATGTCGATGAAATATTTAATGGTACGGGTCATTTTTTTTTTTTCGACCCCCGGCTTCAAAAATAGCGCGCGCGCGGATCGTTTAGTTTGCGTTCCCAGCTGGGGATGCTGGCAAATCGAGCTGAAAATCGACGGCTCTTTTTTCAAAGCCTTTGTTTACTACATTTTTATAGAGATGGATTTTTCATTTTAAATATTCTTCACTCTTTTGTATAATGCTGGAGGGGCCACTGAAATTATGAGCGCGGTGCATTAAAGTAACAAGTAAATATTGAAAAAGCGCTGAATTAAAAGAAGCTCAAGATCTACAAGGATTTCGGATGAAAGAGCTGAAAAATAGCGCTTTGAAGGACCGTCAAAATTGCTGCACAAATTTTCATTTCCGCTCTCTCTCCCTCTTTACGGAGCGATTTCGTAGATCCTTTCAGAGGAGGAGACGGGTATCCGCAAAAGTTCTCTCTGCAGACGTCAAACCGGAGAGAAACCATGAGGAAAGCTGCTCTCTCCTCTCTTTTCATTCCTCCCCCCCCCCCTGTACATCGTCGGAGCTTCTTAATTAGTCGAAGACCCAAGACGAAAAATTTTTGCCCCGAGAACTCTTCACGCTCGAGCATCGAAGGCTCGAGGGACGTCGAAACGAAACGCGCGCGACTACGAAGCGACGGGGCGACGGGAGGGAGAGGGGAAAAATGAAAGAAAGAATGAAGAAGAGAATGACGAAGGAAATGAGGAAAAAAGTAGGCCACGTCCTTTCTCTTGGCTGCCCCCTTGGGGCTTTTCCCTCTACCAACTCTTTCTCTCCCCTCCTGCCCTTTCTCCCTTTTGAATTTTAAATAAATGATCTAAATAAAAAAAAAGCGGCCCTTTGCACTGGAAATATCGCGTTTTGCGCGATTTTCAATTAAACCTTGGCTTCCCTGATCGATGACGCTTTAAATTTCTATTTTTTTAATCGACCGAACACTATGGTTTCCTTATATTTTTTTTTTTTATTCACTCTAAGGTTTCGCATTGAACCGTTTGAACGTATTATTTCGCTTTGAAGTTTTTGCCGCTCGAAAAATTTTCAGCTTTAACAAAATGAAGCAGTTCATTATGGCTCGGTGTAATCACATTTTTACAGTGATTTGACCAAAGTCGTTGTTCGGCTCATCGGAGCGGCTTTAAGCGTGAGTTTTCGGGGCGAGGAACGAGAGATACAACGCTAATTACGCCGGCGGAGGACCGTACAATCACCCGCTCTGGTCATTTTATTTGCGACTAATGTGATTCAGAAATATATCACGGGGCTGATTAATTTTCGATTTTCTGAAACATTTTTCGTACGAATCCTTTTAGCGCGGCTAATTTTCTCTCCGCGATTATCATCGTGCTTCAAAAAGCATTTTAAAAGCTTCACCGTGAAAAATCTGTTCATTTTGCGCAATATTTCTGCTGCGAAATAAAGCTCTGCGCTAAAACGTAATGAAAGGAAGTTTATTATAAATGCTTTTAAATGTTAAATTAACGGAAAAAAAATTTTCACGACTTTATCAACGATGGTAAAGGCTGTATTTTAGTCTTATTACCGATTAATTTTTGTCATCTTTAAATTCTAATATAATGTGTCGGTTAAAAATGGAATTGCTAACGTTTACACTTAAAAAGCACCCTTAGTAATATTTAATTTTTCACGCTAATTGGACAAATATTACTGGTATATTATACTTACTTCCAGAAAGGGTTAAAGTACTTGGTGATTTTTATGCTTCACTGCGACCAAACTTTTATGGCTGGCGTTTTAAGCTTTCAACCAGATAACATCATGGGAACGCTTAAACATAAAAGAAGGCAAAAGCCATGAAATAACTTGCGAAACTGAAGTGCTTTACGACAATGTCGTGGTCAAACTTCTTAATTTCGGTTCGAGCATTTTCCAACCTTTTATACATTAACGGACCGTAAATAATCCCCGAAAAATCGATATCGCCAAAATTTATCAAAGGGAGCTTTAATTTTTAAAATTAAAACCCGTAAATTTCTCGAAATTAAAATATTTCCAAACGAGCGCAACAAAACGCAACCGCGAGCAAAAAAGGGCTCGACCCACTTTTCCCGCTTTATTATAAAATATGCACAATAATTTTCAGAAATTCAAGAGCATCATTGTATTCGCATTTTTCGAGCAAACAGGAGGGAAAATAAGCGAATTACGTCAGAGGACAACATCCATTACTCGTTCGGAAATTCACAGACTCGCTTTTCCCGTCGCGCGCAGTACGTAAACAAACAAATCAAATATTCCTTCCTTTCTCCGCGGCGGTCGTTCCGCGGAACCGAGCACACGCACAGACACACACACATACGCTCGTTTTTCTTCTCGCGGGCTCTCGACCCCGATAATCCGCGGGCTGCGGTAGCCCCCCTTTCATCCCCCCGAGTTGGCTTTTCCCTTCCGGCGTTGCGCCGCGCTCTCGTTGCGCTTTAATCCGCGCCTTTTTCTTTAATTATCGAGCAAAACGGAAATGATTGATCGGCTGCGAGAGGCGGTACGCGGAAATTTTCGGAAAGAGGTTAGAGGCTGTATATAAATAGACTCGTCGGGTTTTTGGCCTACCGTTTCCACAGTGTACATCGAGCGGCGATACTCCATTGTGGGCGAACGAAAAGTCGATTGCCCTCACGGCGGTTGATAGATTTTCGATTCAGGAAGTTGGAAATTTTTGTTTCCGCGAGGGACGATCGATGCTGATAATAGGTTTTGTGGGGTAGAATTTCAGGAAGCCGGGAAATTGATTGGAAAGAATATTGTTATACCTGCTTCGCGTATATTTTTCGACTGAATTTTCCATTTTTACTTGGCAGTTGATTAAGAAGAGTCGGGGAAGAAACGCAAGGATGATGCAAATTAAACTAAAACAGTTAAAGCTTCTTTGTAGTCTTGTAACGCTAAATGTCATTCAATGTCAAAGGAAAAAGTTTTTATTTTCCTTCTTTCGGACAGACTGGAAAAATTGTGAAGTTTGTAAGAGGAAAAGTCGAAAGCAAGAAATGTTTTTCTAAAAAATGTTCAGGAAAGCTTGCAAAGTACAAGAAAAACTTTGTCCAACATTTGGAATATTGTCAAAAGATTGCGAATGCAAAAGGCGAATATTGGAATAGAAAAAGAAAATGTGCTCTCTACTTTACATATAAATGTTTTCGAATACCGAAATTGTAAGTTACGAATGGTCAAAACCATGCAACATAGTTTTCAGGACATGTTCGAAACTTTTAATTAATGGAAGAATCAAGGAACCACTTAAAATAATAATTGATAACATCTCACAATAAATAATGTCCACTGAAAATTATTCGCTTGCTTTGTTATATTCGCTTAATAAAATGCCAAAGGAAAATAACAGACGCTATATATTAGAAAAATTTACAAGACTCGAAGTTTTTTTATCTCGATCCTCCTTAAATGGTTGCATGCTTCACGAAAATATACAAACACTGTAGCCATAAAGAACAAAAAATTGCTTTATCGCATAGTCATACAGTTCATTCTTTTTAAATAAAATTTTTTGGAATTGTTGCGGTTGAATGCGAGGCTTTATAACGATTCGTCAATAAAAAAATATACAAATCCGTGATTAATAACAAAGTAAGTGAAAATCCAAAAGCCGCAAAAGCTCCGATAACAGGAAACAACTCATAAAATTCACGAAATTACTTAGAATCGAAGTTTTAAAACTGTTAAATCTTTATCTGCCGAGGCTCCCACGGCTGAATATTATTTGTGTCCCGAGCGACGTTAAATCCCCGACATCGACTTCCTCCGAGGATGATACAGGTGCCGGTACATCGGCGGTCGTGGCAGCGAGAAAACGTCGCTCGCCATAATTAACTGCTGATTTCATCGCAGCCAGGCGCCGCCGCTCGCCGGGAAGAAGTAGCTACCGAGCGAGGGGGGGAAGGGGGGACGCGCGGTGCGCGCGCGAAGCTTATTGAGATAAGCTGCGCTTAACTCTGAAATCCCGGCAGCTGATTGGGTATTTCGACCGCGTAATGCAGCCACCCCCTAAGCAGAGCTTACTCAAACTCAATTTTAAACTCCGGCAAGGCGCTTGTCTCTCTTCCTCTCCCCTGCGCCCTCCCCCCCCCTTCCTTTTCTGGACCTTCTTCTATGCCAAGGCACACGCCGCTGCAGATATGCGCTTCGCCTTTTTATTGCGTCTGATAACGAGAGAAATCGCTGCTGTTTCGGTCCTTTACTTTTTTTACCCTCTCTCTTTCTTCCCCGGGCGAGATAACACGTTCACCCTAGAACGACCAATTGGCGTTCGGGGCTGCGAGGAAATATAATCCTAATAATACTCGGGGAAACGCTAAGTGTTTTCGTCCGCTAATTTTTAAATTGTAAGGGGATCCCTTTTTGTTTGTTCGTTTTTTTTTTATTCAGTTGGATCACGTTTTGTGGGATTTTCTTTTTTATTTTTAGCTGGATCATGTTTTTGTAGGATTGTTTTTTTATAGTTTATTTATTGGGTATCAAAGGATTTTTAAATTAGGAAAAGTGGGTACCAATAATACAGTAACACAGGCTAGTTAACTTTTACAGTAATTTGCTCTAAAGGGATATAGAACTTCAGTCGGCTGCAAGCTTTGAAGCGTAATTTATTGCAAGTTGAAATAACGCAATACGCTACTGAAATTGAAGCCGCGAAAATTAGTATGATAACTTACGCCGATCGATTGTTTAATAAAGTCCTATAGGCAAATAAAAAGATTTTTAAGCCCTCCCCTCCAAAAAGCCACGCCTCCCCCAAATTTTCGAGCCGCGATCGGTATAAAAATTTCATTAATTCCGAGGGGTGGCGGAAAACCGGAAGCGAAAATAAAAAAAGAAAAAAAGAAAATTAATACTCCATCGCGGGGGCGAACGGCACGATAACACAGGCTCCCGGCCAAGTCCCGGAAATTGCGGAAGAAAACAAGTCCAAAGGAAAATCGCAGGGCGCAAAAAGTCTAGAAAAAGAGACCTCTCGGTCTCTTTCGTCCGGATAGATAGATAGATCGGGGCGCCTCCCGGTCAAAGGATAAAAGTTCCCCCGAAATTAATCGTCGCTAAGCTTCTCCTCCTCCTCCTCCTCCGCGCGTACGTGCGGCTCGCACTTTGCCAATTACGGCGGAGGTATAACTTAAAAGGCCGAGCCCGTAGCCGATATAAAAACTTTCCGTGTGCTCGCCGAGTACACACGGCGGCGGAGAGCTTTTATTGGCCGTCCAGGCCTGGAAGGGGACCACGACGTGGTGACGCCTCGGGGGTAGCTTACGCGTCTTGTCGCCGCGGCGATAAATCCGCGAGCGCCACGTCAAGGTGTACAATAACGGCCGCGGCGCGATATTGTTTTTCGACTTTGCGCGACGACGATACGCCTGCAGCGGCTTCTCGGCAAGCTTTTGATTGCGCGGCCCGGGAAATTGTTGCGTTCGGAACCGATTCTTTCTCGCTGGCCGCTGGAAATAAATTTTTGCCGTTTTCGGACACGCTGCTTTTTTTGTTTCGGTAACGTGGAACGAGGAACGAGTTTTGAAATGCGATATTTCGATTAAATAAATGGCTGCGTCTATTCGCACCATATCTGTTTCTATATAAATTAAGTTACTAAAAAAATTATACTAAATACACTAACCCACCTTACCCGCCCATAGTAGCACACTTTAATTAATTTCATTGCTGGGTTATTATTTCTTTAGTAATTTTCAGTAAAGCAACATTTATCCACAAAATAATGTACTATATTAATATACATATAATAATAAAATAAATAATAAGTTTTTGCTTTTAACATTATTTTTTCGTTTGTGCGAATAAAAAGTTGTTTTTATGTAAAGTGAATGCAGCACTGCGAAATTCATTTATTTTATTAAAATAATTTTAATTTTTTTTTTTTTGCAATATCATATACCGGTAGAAGCTTTATATAAGTAATTGCACGTAAAAAGTATTCTCCATCTCTGGTTTTAGCTTTATATTTTTTGCAATTCGATATCGGAACTTTTTTCAAAAAATAAAAATAAATTGTACTATGACGAAATAGCGAAAAAAATGTATGTGAACATTCATGCGAGTTTAAAGTGTGAAATCTCTCACTTAAATAAATTACGCGCAAACATTTGCTGCAGTCGCTAAATTGGTTGAAAATCAATCCTAATTAGACTGCATATCAGTGCTGGAAATCTGCATTTATTCACCTCCGTTACCAACTAATTGTTGTTTATTCTATAATTACCGTAAAATGAAATATTCTCGTAAACTACATACATATACGTCGTAATATAAAACTCTCAACGTTGCATCAACGCAATAATATCTTTTTTAAGTACCGAGAGAGAAAAAAAATGAGCGATTCACTTAAAAAATGGGGATCTATTGATGTTTTTTCCCTTTGTCGAAGTGACTCATCATACGCCGTCGTTGTAAGGGGTGTAATTCCTTTCCCGGCGTACGGAGTTTTTATTCAAGTCTCTCTTACTATAAGGCAAACTTTCTTCCCTCTTTCTATAAATAGATACACGGCGCTTTAATGCAATTTTTTTTTAATGCTCCATCGTATTTTACTGTGTAATGGAATATCAATAATATGGATTTCACTGCGTATTGTGAGTCTAAATAATGGGTTCGGAATTTATGTTTTTATACATAAATGTCATGCTATAAGTTTTCTAAATTATAGCAAGATAATTTTATTTATTTGTTATTTAATTGAATTCTGGCTCATGAATAATAATGATTATTTAATATGGTAATAAAACGACAACGCTAAAATAAGAATATTATTGTGTTAATTGAATTTGTACAATCGGCAAATAATAATTATCTAATATAGTAATAAAATAACAATCGTATTTATATAATTGTTATTATTTAATTATTTACTCATTTTATAATTAATTTACAATTAAATATTATTTCGCGAATGTTGTCAGGTATAACAAACATGTTTATATGCACAAATCAGCGATGCAGGTTAACATGAATGACGTCAGCGAACGAATTAGTGATATATGTAAATTTTACACTCACTACTTATACATTACAATTTCCAGATACAATAACAATTTTTAATTAGATTATGTTTTAGAAATTGAATTTGAACGGGTTTGTTAATACCCGCCAGAAGATATTATGCCAATACTGTAATACATTATTCATAGAGCCTTATTATACAATATTTTACGCATCGTATACCCTTGCATTACACAGCATTGAATCATCAATAAAGTAGGATTATACTGATAAGGTGGAGTTCCCCTACTCCGTCCTTTATGATTTCGGAAACAACGAATGCGTATAAAATTTCTGGCTAATTACTCGCTGCTTCCGCTCGATTCGTTTCGGTTAAAATCTTACTAAAATCAGTAATTTTACTTGAATATTATAACAACATTATACACAGAAAGATTTTTCAATTATTATCTCGCAAAAGTTTCAAATCTGGCGTATTGATTTATTTATTTATTTATTTATTTACTTTTTCACGTAAATTGTCACATTCTTCCGTGATCGCGAAGCTTAGCTATTATCTAAAGCTTTAAAGCTCAAAGTCCAAGGCCTCGGAAAGCCGGTCAGTGTGAAACCGAGCGTCTCTAATTCCTCCTCCGCCTTCGACCGATCTTGCATTCACTTTCTCGAGCATCAGCCCGTCGAACGGAGCAAGACGACCCTAACGTCTAAATAAGTGCTCCCCGTCTCCATGCATATTTATCAATGACTAGAGCGAGAGAGAGAGAGAGACAGAGGGACTTCGCCTTGGTGATTCCGTCCGAGTGTTTCCCCGCTACCTGAGCAAACAGTCGCCGCGCCGCGCGCGGTTCCACTTTCGCGCATTGTGTACATCTGCGTTAGCTCGATACGCGCATTATGCGCGGCGGATGTGTATACGTTTCGGCCCCCCGATAAATTAGGATACTTACGGCTGGGTTAGCGCCGAGGCGGGCATGTATATTTATGCGCGCGCGCCCCGAGAAATCGATGGATTAACGAGGGCCCGCGGCGGGGACGCGGCACGTGGCCGAAAGAGGGATTTTTCGGTTAAGTCGAGGAGAGAATGACTGATGGACGGCTTAGCCCGGGCTTCCGACTGCCCCCCCCACGGGGGAAAAATGCGCGGTCACGGGCAGTGATTGAGCTACTGGAATTTCGTTGCGTTTTGCTTTTTATGGAAATTTTCGGAGGGGGGACGGGGCGGCTGCGGGAGAGGAAGTTTCGGGAGAATGCTTTCTGCGTTTATCGGTTGGAATCGCGTGAAAATTAGAGCGTCATGCTGCGCGTAAAAGAAAAAAATGATGTCCGATCTTTGGGAATCAATTAAGTTGGGGAAAAAACAATTGTACAGGATCAGCGGGAAGTGCGTACAAAAAAAAATTGACAATTACACTTAAGCTTGTAGTACACCGGTTTCGCAGCACCTTTGCTTTATTAGCAGTCATTCCGAGCGAGCGCCTCTCGAACATAGATGTCAGCCGGTAATCCGTCACGTATCACCTCCCGTACACGCGGAACACGTGTCGTTCGCGGAAGAAGCCGCTCCGCAGTGTCGCGAGCTTTGGCGCATCGCAGCGCTGCAGCGGCAACGGCAGCAGCCGCACCGTCAGAAGTAACAGGCCAGCTTGCGTCGCTTGTAGAGCTTTGCATATTACAAGCTCGCGGGGAGGGGGACTGGGATCGAGAGAGCTCTCGGCGAAAGCGGTCAAATTTAGCGGAAAATTTGGGAAAATCGACAAGCGAGTCGGCGGGACCGCAGGCCGCAGCATAACTTTCGCGCGCGGCAGCGACTGTAATTATAATCGAGTCTGCCGGTTTAGCATGCCGGTGCAAAAATGCGTTTAGAGCGCGCGGCTGGAGGAGGGAAAGCTGATTATTCAGCGGCGTAGCATTTATGAGGCCGCGAAATTCTGTTTGCGGAGGCACTTTGCCGTGATTACCGCTTCCTCTCTCTCTCTCTCTCTCTCACACTCTGCTGCCCTCCGTTTGGTCAGCTGGGACGCGACGCGACTGTTTACGCGCAAGCTCGCAAGTCACGCATCGACATTTCATGTGTGAATGATGTTTGCCCGGCGCCGAGGCTCTTGGGGGCCCGCTTTTCGGCTCTTTAGCCGCGCGGCGCGTCCGCTTTGATCGCGCGGATGGAATTCGCGGCGACGAGGCGGGAGTTTTAATTGCTGCCGGAGTTGGGGCCGCGAAAAATCTCGGTTTCTGGGTCGCACCTAAGGGGAATATAGAATGGTTTATTTCGGATTTGTTCGAAAATACCGACGGTCGGATGGGCGATGAACCTTTTTTTTTTTTTTTAAAGGGAATGAAAATTGACGCCGCGAGCCCCGATTACGAGTTCGCTAAAGCGTTGGATTTCCATTCCAGGAACAGTGTATTTGCAGGGACTCATTCAATTACAATTGAACAATATTGTTTCAAAAATTGGATTCGCTGCGAGATGAATGTTTAGAATACCGTATAGATATCAAATGCATAGGTGTCGCTGGTTTATATTTGTTGAGGTCAAAATGCCCCAGCCCCGGGTGAATGTATGCTTGAGCCCCCGCGATTCATCCTTTCCACAAATCGCAACGGCGATCCTCCCCCTGATAAGTGGATTTCAGCGTTAAAGGGTTCAATGGGTCGTATAAAATATTAGCCCTGCTATAGGAACGATGAAACCCGGTTAGGGTTGTTGTTGATCGATGAGATTAGCAATTAAATGCTTGGCTTTCAAAGATCCCATAACTTTTACTGTTTGCTCGATACTGCGATAGCCAAGTGTGATTAACGAAAATGACAAAATGCTTGGCTTCTCGCCGCGGGTAGAAAATTTGCGAATTCGCACGAGCTTTTAACTAAAGTTTAATGGGCGGTAGTAATCGTCGAAGTAATTCGGCAGTTTATTTTCTTTTTTTTTCTTTTTGGTGCAGCCACTCTCCCGTCGCAGTTTAAGCGGCAGCGGACAAACATTCTCTAATTAATACGAGAGCACATGACAAAACACGCGTTGTTTGAATTCATTTTCACGTGTAAATACGAACGACGGGCAATTTTGCGACAATCGTCACGCGAAATCATGCTTACCCCCCGAAGGCATTATGTTCGCAATGCGCGAGGAAGAAGGAAAAAACATGTCACAGGGACATTCAGCGTGGGAAATAATTGCGCCCCGATTTCGTTTAATTACACATTGTATTATCGCCAACAAAATTATGATGAATATAGGCGCAGCAGGAAATTAGAGATACATATTTTTGCTTAGCCTTTAAAAATTGCTTTATCGTTTAATTACAGTTCTGAAACAAATATTTCATAATGATTACACGTACAATTGCTAAGAATTAAATTTCAGGTACTTTCAAGTTTCATTCTTTACTATTTTGTGTGCATTTAAATAAGAAAGCTATTCCTGTAGAAAATAAATCACAATATAGAAAAAAGTTTAAAAAGCCTGTTAAAGTAAACCTTGATTAGGAAGATTGTAAAAATTCCTACGTATGAAAATCTCGTATGAAAATGCCGTCCTGATAAAAACATGCGAAAATGTCGAAAAACGTACAAAACATTTCCTTTCATTTAGAATACTTCAAGACCTTTATTTTGAACCAAAAAATTAATGTGGGGAAAGGCGAGGAAAAAGAATCATAAGATTTTGAACTTTCACGAACAACTTGTAGAATATATCTATATATACTTTTAATAACCTGAGGGTCGTACTTGCCATTTATAATATATCAATTATTAAACATAAAATCTGCATTATTAACTATCAGTAAGCTCAAATCGTATTAAATTTCTTTTGTCTGAGAAACTAATATCGAAAAAGCTCGTATTACAAGCTTGTTTCACATTTTAGTGGAAATAGGAAGAGGTATCTTTTAAAACAAGAAAGCCAATCTCCACCAAAATCTACACCAAGCAAAATTTTCCGTCAGCAGGCGGTGTGGCGTAATGTAAATCATACAGTTCCACTCGATCGTTGGCACAGAAGCGTTTGGGCCCAGAATCCGCGGGCACTTCGCGCGAAAACAGAATTTAATTATGCGGCGCCGTTGAATCGATAATTTACGACTCTGTATCCTGCGTGCACGCGTGCGCTTGTCTCTCTCTCTCTCTCCCTCTCGTGTAATTCGTTAATACGTCGAGGGGGCTCATTTTCAATTTCATTATTACAGGAAGAAGGAAAAAAAAAACTCGGCGGGTTGCTCGGCGGCCAGGAAATATGCGCGTTTGTCATGCGAACTGCAGCGAGACTTGGAAAGGTTTTTAGTTGGGATTGTTTTCGGGAGAATTATTTGGGGGAAAAATTTTGATTGTGGTAGTTGGCCAAACGCTAAATTTACAAAGACTCTGGCGTATTATTGCGGCTTTAATTACGCTAGTCTGTTCTCTCATTATGAAACTTAATTAAGTTGCTGCCTGATAAATTTGATGTGATGTTAAATAGAGAAAATTTTCTTAATAATTTTTGTTATTTTATAATATATATACGATTATTTATTTTTACGTTACTTGAATCAATTTAAGATTTTTAATCATGAAAATCGTTTCTGTGCGCTCAAAAGCTATATTTGTGAAGAGATTAAAGTAAAATAAACAATTTAACGTGATTCTAACGCAGATAATACTTAAAAACCTTTATTTATCAGACGCGTTACGATATTACATATTTGAGTGATGCTCATCGAAAATAAATATTGGCTGTAAATAATGCTTAATTCAATTCCGAACACAGACCACCGCGATAACGCGAATAATTTTCGTAATTTTTCGCACGCCAACTTCGTTAAAGATTCAAAAGGCCGGTCCGTCGTGCCGATTCGGCGCGAGCTCTCCCGCATCGATATTTACGTACAATCCCCCGGCGTTTGCGCAAACAAAATCCATCCGTCGAACTCGCAGATATTACATCGCGCTCAAAGCTCACGAAAAGCCGAGCGCGGACGCAATTCATTAGACTTACGAGCGAGGCAAACGCGACCTCAGGAAATTCCTCGGCCGTATAATGCTATTTCATTTCGCAGCCCTTTGTGCGCGATAAAAATCGAGAGAGGAATATATACACACACGCGCGCACACACCGGGGGCTCGAGCAATTATCGCGACGGCAGAGAAAGCGGAGCGGCGAAAATTAGAACGTCGCTCGGAGCTGCGAGCCGAATGCATTCGAGGGAGAAGTAAAAGGGAGGGGGAGGGGAAGAGGGAAGGTGGCTTTCTGATGGAAAAAGGGGGGGATGATGCGGAATCGACCGCGTTAATTTTCGAGCGGGGACGCGAGAGCTTGCACTTGCCAGCTTTCTGATAAGAATTTCGGAGTTTTTCCACTGCTTTCCGGCTGCGACGCGCTTTCGATTTGGCTTTCCGGGGGATAATGTTCGGTAGAATAGCGGAATATATTGCCAATTTCTACTGTAAATTAATTGCTTGAAGATTGTTTTTTTTTTCCTTAGTTTCTTACTTTTAATCAGAGAAAGAAAATTTGTCTCTCTAAATTTACCAATTGCTACAAAATCTGGAAAACTTTTATTAAACTTCTATATTAATTAACACATTGTTTATTTTATTTTGGTAACTTACTCGCTTTGTACATAATTTACAAGTATTCATTTATCTCCCAAATTATAGTGTAGTCAAAAATAGAGGGTTTATCAAAAGTGTATTTAGATCGAAACAGAAATATATTTCAATTTGCAGTATTAAATTCGTAACATTAAAATTAGTTTTCATGATATATCGCAAAATTAAAAATGTATGCACGTAAATAGCGCAGTGCTTTAAAGGGTGATATTATAATTAATCACAAAAACTCCATGCTTTGACGGCGTACGATTACGTTCGGGGTTATCGCAAGGCTCAGGACAAACACTATAGTAATGCTTTTTTTTTCAATTGATGTCATACGATGCGGTATTGGTCGAATATTTGGCAGGCACTTTAGATATTAACCCTTTGAGATTAAATGGCACCGCGCATTCAGCGCTCTTTCAGAGTGATTGTGGATTCGCTATGGAAATACGGTCCAATTAGTAGCCTTTTTTGCTAGATTCGGATTAGATGTTTGTAAAAAATTTGGGATTCGTATTAATTGCCCCTTTGCGTCATAATTGTTGTGCCGTAGTTTTACAGTTCATGGTCCACGTTAAATCGAGTTTTTCAGCTACGTAAATGTTTCGTAATAAAGTGTGAAAGCTGAAAAGTGAACGTGCATTGCAATTGCGTGGTGAAAAGACCCTTTTAAATAGTAGATTTTGCATAAAAATTTTATATCCTAATTATAATACAAAATTTATTAGATTACTAACAATAGTTTCTTATTTTATGTTACAGGTAAGTCACAAAGACCATAAAAGCTTCTTTTCGTTTGAAATCGTAAGTAATTATTGTTTGGAACTTCTTATCCCTTCGCGATAAATATTGTAAACATACACGTGTTGAGGCTTTCTTTTAGTGTCTATACACACAACGAGATCAGGCGAATCAACGTTTCCTCTCCCCATTTTTAAACAATTTTTCCATCCCCGACGAAAAAAAAATAATTCCCTAATCACTCAAGTAATTAAAGGAAGCACTTAAAAGGGCCGGGAGTAAAAAATTTCCCCTGCCAAAATCAATAATTCGAAAGCTCGCGCGCCATATTAGCCGATAAAGCCGGGTGCCGTCGTACCTCTGAAAGACCTGAAAAATATCGGTGGAAAACATTTAGAGAGCCCCCGGAGCTCTCTTTTATGTTCGGC
Organism: Ormyrus rosae; assembly: GCA_035047165.1. Taxonomy (NCBI): domain Eukaryota; kingdom Metazoa; phylum Arthropoda; class Insecta; order Hymenoptera; family Ormyridae; genus Ormyrus; species Ormyrus rosae. The sequence goes on along the minus strand of JAWWML010000031.1, from coordinate 13,099,404 downwards.
TTTTTTCCTAGCCCACATTAATAACGCATCGAGCGTCCCTCTTTTCCAGGGGCCAAAAGAGAGAGAGAGAGAGAATAAAAAAAGGAAAATCATCAATGCGCAAGCATCCACCGCTTCATCTATATCAATTCATCTGGCCGTCCATCCGTCAACTCACTTTTCAAATCCCTCCCACCGCTAAAAGCTCGTTTCTCCGATAAAGCGCGCGCCATCGTCGTCGTCGTCGTTGTCGTCGCGGATCGCCCGGGGCGAGACGAAGATGAAGTCACTGTTGACTCTTCGAATGCCGCCCCCTTCACTCTCTCTCTCCCCTTTTCCTCCTCATCTTCTGGTTTTTCTCTTTATTCCCGGGGTTATCCTTCGGACGCTTCGCTCCAGATCTTTTTGCTCTCTCCCTCTCTCTCCCTCCCCTCGTCTTTTTGCGTCCGCGCCGCGGATCTTTGTATTCTCCCCCCGCCGACGCCGAGGCTCTCTTTGCTTTTCCAGGGGGTTCGAAAGAAAAATAATCTCCTCGCGGCATTCGCAAACGCCTCGTTTCTCCCGTAGTGTAGCTTTCTTTCTAAGCGACGAGGCGACAAAACGACGCCGGCGAGTGTTGATCAATTGAGTAAGCTCGACTCGCGGCGTCGGCGGCGCTGGAGCCATTTCGCTTTGCCGATTCGGCCGGAATTATTCATTTTTTTAAGAAAATGGCCTTCCATTCAATTAATTCGTATCTTTACGACTGTTTTAATTTGATGGATCCGTAGTTTCCGCAGGCGGAAAAACAAGGATCGAAACGAAGAGAAAGCACCGTTTCATCATCGTCGGAATAGCAGACTTTCATTACAAGAACAAGTTCCGCTCGCCGTCGATTCTTATCCGGCAAAATAAACGTTATCACAGTTTCATCGAGTCCGCGTTTCGCCTTACCCCGGCCAAATCACTCAAACGTTTCCTCCAATGAAAATAATTCCTCGTCGCCCGTCGTAATAAAACTCAGCGCGGGCATTTTTCGTCTCCCCCTCCCCGCCGCCGAGTCCATACACGCCGAAGGGCGCCGTAAAGGAGCAGAGGAGGAAGAAGAAGAGGAAGAAAAAAAGGCTCCGCAAGCTTGGCACTGCCCGTCACGTCCGTCGAAATCGCCAATCTTATTACCGCACACGGCGCGGCCCCGTCATTCGTCTCTTTGCGTCGAAAAAGCAGCAGCAGCAGCAGCAGCAGCAGCGGCGGCCAGAGACTTCGGACCGATAAAAGAATCGAGAGGATTGCCCGCGGCGCATACGTAAGAAAGCCAGCGGGCGTTTGTCTTTCTCCGTCTCCCTCGTCGGACGCTCATCCGGCATGCCAAGTATCGCAGGAATCCCCCAAGGTTATGCGACAGGACTTTACCGGGGTATATATCGACAGGCCTGCTACCTATGCGTGATGTGTCCGTGCGTGCGTGCGCGAGGAGGAGCAGCTCGCTGTATTTTCCCGAGGAATGTTCCCCCCGCCGCGGAGCTCCATTAGTCCGCCGCATAATTTCGGAAAATTAAAGGGCTTAATGCCCCGGGAATTTGGGTCGGGAGGAGGATGACGAATCATCATCATCCCCTGGCTGGTTGTAAAAGTGACCCCCGGCCAAGGCAAGTTTTTGCCTTTTACGGCCGGCGGACCAACTGGGCCGGACCTTTACCGGCCATCTAGATGTTTATGAAAACAGTCGTAAAGCCGACGAATAAATAGGGAATCGTAAAGTCGAACCTCGCGGCGGTAATGCGGTGATGCATCTCATGTAATATAAACTTCTGGGGCGTGAAAAAGTGCGAGGCGGGACTCGGGGATGGATTCGCTTAAATTTTGGATGCGCTAATTTACTGGCGCGACTGACGGATCATGAATAATTGGTCCGTAAGCTTAAAGGCCTCGGCGATAACAATAATATCCCGGCTTGCGCGATGAATCTGTCGGATTTTGAAATGCAGTAGATTAATAGTTTAGATTGCTTCTATCGGATTGAATACTTAATCTGTTGGGGTATATCAACTTCCTTTCGGATGAATTAAATTTTAGCGCGTGGATGTATAAATTATAAAAATCTACTTTTCGCTAATTCGATTACTTAATATAATCGTTTTCGCTGTATTTATAATTTTCACTTGGTGGATTGCTAAAGAATTTAAAGCTCTTTGGCTGGCTGATTTGAGTAGACATTGAAAAAGGATTTAATTTAAGCCCCGTAAATTTGGAATGTAATAAAAACTTTTTAAAGAAATCTGCCGAGGCTTGGTTCTTGAAATATTGAAGATTGAATCACGAAAGCAGAATGGAAGTACCTACCGTGGCACGTTGCCAATGATAGTCCGTTCACTTCGTTCTGTATTGGTTAAATTTTTGTATGTACTGCCAGTAAAATTTACGACTGTACGTCGTGCAAGTTAATTCAGTAGAAATATTATTTATTTAACTGTTTAACATTGTTTTACATTATTAAGCAGCAGCTTTACACAAGAAACTTTTTTATACACATCGTTGAATACTTTTTCAATGCCAAAGAAACTTTATTATTTCCCTTTAATTATTTACAAGTAACATGAACTGTATATAAAAATCATAAATTATGTAACCTTTACAAGCACGCGTCCGTAAGCAACTGTGCCCTTTTACATTTGTTTTGTAATCAGCCCTAATTCCGCTGCCAAATAAAGCCACGGAAACTCGGAACGCAAAGGAAAAAAAAGAACCTCGAGCCTATCGGTGTCACCGATAGGAAACAAGATAATCCTCATCGCCGGCGGCTCTCTTTCATCCGACATCGATTCCGCGCAGCTGTCTCCCTCTCACTTTTATTCGACGACGGCGACCGCCGTAGCCGCGCGGGATAATCTTATTTCGCACCGGCAGCGGAGTAACCGAATAACCGCCGCGGACATCGGACTCGTACCAGATTGCCCCGGCCATAATTTCCCCGGCAAAGCGAGAGAGAGACGTTCCTCCGCTCGTTTCTTCTCTCGGCGCGTCCGCGTCGGGTAAGGAGAGGAGAGACCCTTCGGCTGTTAGCTGACGTGGCCCTCGTGGGTTCTCTCCCCCTCCCCCTCTCTCCGCTCGGTGGAAGTAAGCGGCGCCGAAATGGAAATACATTTGCCGCCGCTTAGGCCATTAGGTTATATATCGGATCGAGGAGGAGGCCGAGATATAAATGGGGGAGTCGAGATTAGGATTAAGATTTTCCGCAAGCTGATGCATACGAATGTCGAGTGCCTCGCCATCGGGAGAGATGGCTGGCGGGAGAATTGCGTCGATGCCCCGCGCCGTTGTGTTCTTTGTTCGCCGGGCGGCGTTCGCGCGGAAACTGCCAGATACGACAGCTGTCCGGTCTCTCTCGGCCGCCGAGCTTTTCACCGAGAAATAATTGAATCGTTTGCGGTCCGGAGATAAGTCGGATTTATAACGATTTTGGTTTTAATCTGATGGTGCAAGTGTTTGTTCGAGTGGGATTTGATATAATACTCGAAATTGGGCGGAGGGGGAGTTACATTGTTGCTGGGCATTCAAACTATCTAACCGTAACGTCTTTATGCTGCTGTTCGAATTTTAAAATAAAATCGACGACAAACAAAATGTTCTTCTTTAAAACCCTAACATTGAAATTAATTGCGCGCTGCTTGCTCTTGCAGTGCATCAGCTTGAATGCGAAGCGAAAGCTCACGCTCACCAAAGGATCATCGAAATCGATTTTCCGCAGTAATTTGCTAAAATAATGATGTAAAATAAAAAAGCAGCCAGAGCGCAGGCCCGGGGGTTAAAAGCGCAGAGGGGTCGTCGGCTCGTCGCGCAGAGATAAAGGAGGGGAGGGAGGCTCGGGTTGAATGATCTGCTCGGATTAACGAGCAGGGGGAGCGAAATCTGGGTTTAGCGGTAAATCGCTAATGACGACTTATGGTCGAGAGCTTGCGATTGCGGCGCGGCTCTCCGAGCTTTCGCCGCGCGACGCGCGCAAAGCGTCGCGCGACCGCGAGGTTTCGCTGCGGCGCAAGGGCAGTTTTTTTTCTTTTTTTTTCGGGACTCGAGCGGGCGCTGCTCTCGGCGGAGCGAAAATTTTTGCAGGATTTCGAAAACTAGTTCCGCGCCCGGAGAATTAGAGTTGTTGGGAATTTTTATTAAAACGCGGAAGGGTTCATTTTTTCGGGGCCGCGGATCTGAAGAGATTAGGGGTTTTAGTTGATGGAGGTTTCGGGGGAGATATGGTTTTAAAATTGCCGGGAAATCTAATTAGTTTATTGCGCGTGATATTAGGATTTTGAATATTATCTGATACCCAATGCTAATCTGTTATTCGAGCTAAGATTTAAGCTCCATAGATAGGAGAAGATTACGGTGCACCGTAATTGGTACTGAATTGATATTATTGATGTGTAATGAGCGGGGATTCGAAATAAGAGACTAATTAATTTTAAGATAGACTCATTACTAAAGCATTTTCGGTCGATGAGTATCCATGTTGGAAATTGCACGAGCTTTTTTTAGCCGATTGATTAATAATGGATTATTTTGCCTGGTAAAACGTGTCTTTTTTAAAAGGTTTTTTTTAGTTAAAAATTATAGAAAAAATTTGTAAACGATTGTTTATTTGTGGCTGAATGCAATTATAATTTAACGAACTTTTTTAAGAACCTCAAAAGTAGATAGGTTAAATGAAAGTTTCTGAAAAATATATGCAAGTAAAGTTAAAACTGGCTTCTTTGTGAAATAACTAAATTATAAAAGTAGCTACTAGTAAATTTTTAAATTGCCAGTGGCTTCGAGCAAATTACCCGTTACTTACACTGTTGTAAAGTAAGCTGGAATCAATACTTTGGGAATTTTAATTAAGATTTTGAAATATCCTTAAAACATTCTAATAGCTACGTTCTTGCGCCACTGCGGCTTTAAAATTCAGAATAGAAACCGCATCCGTTGCCGGCGTTGAAAATTTTTAATAAACATATTTTTACCGCCCATTAATTGTAAAGTTTTTCACCGAAAGCGTCCGAGGTAACGACAGTCTCAATTAATTTCCAGCCAACTTTCTTTCAACAGAACGCTTCATAAATATTGCCATTGTAAAAGGCTCTTTGAAACATGACAATCATTATTTCGAACAAAGGGAATCGATAAATTTCTCATTAATTATAATTCGAAAGATCCCGTCGATAAAGTATTTTAACCTCCTCCTCTCGCGCCATTTATTATACGTACACGGGCAGCTTTCTTTGCTCCTCCACTTTTGTTTCCCACAAAGTAAAAGGATACACTCCCCATTGTTCCGATAATGGAACACGCGTTCGCTTGTCTTTGGCCTCCGCTCGGGGCTTCTCTGTATACACACACACACACTCCCTCTCCTCTCTCTCTCTCTCTCCCAGAGTGGGAAATCTGATATGAAAATGGAACGTCGCCGTCCTTTGCGAGGGAGGAAAAATTTTCTTTTCGCGCTCTTTTTCTCGCAGGGCGCTTTTCCTCTCTTAATCCGGACGAGCTGAAGCACTTACCAACCGGACTAACTTTCCTCCTTTTTTTTTCTTTTTCGCCGAGGGAGAGAAAGCCAAGAGCCGTCGACCGCCTCTATTATTTATCGCTCCTCGCCCGGCTTTTTTCGCGGCCTGCCGGGCGGGGGAGAGAGTGGGGGGGGGGGGGTGGCGAATTTCTTCTTTCGGAAAATTTAATTCTCGCGCAATTTTCGGAAGGAGAGCGCCGCGGTAAGCGCTAAAAATAAGTTTAATTACAAGCGGAGAGACCGTATAAAGCCCCCCGAGCAAGGGGTATAAATTTCGAACAAACGCAGAAGACATTCCGGCGATTTCTACTTGTTATAACGGTTTGCAATTGCAGCGCTCCACATAATTAACGAGGCTCACCTCCAGGCCCCCCTCCGTAATTAATTATTCCCGCGTGCAAAATTTCGTATTAATGCGCGTTCGAATTACGCCGCGGCCGCCCCTCGATGCATCGCTGAATGTAAAGAGCCGAGCTCTCTTCCGCGAAATTTTCGCCCGCGAAATGACCTCATTAGTCCATGGATAAGCTTTCGGGGGCTTGATTTTGATACGCCGAAATTTCTTCCGAATTCGCCGCGGGAGAGCTAATGGGGCTCGATAAACAAATTCCGGAGCTCGTTTTTGCCCGCTCAAACTTATCTGCGGCGAAATTAATTGCGCGCAGTCCTGCAGATAGAGGAACAATTTAAGTTTCCGTAAGTTTACAACAAAAAAATAGTCGCGCGGGCTTTTCACTCGAGCAAAATGAAGATAATAAAGATGCTTCTTCTTGTTTATGAAGAAGTTTTAAAGTTCCGGCGCGGAATGGCGCTGCTCCTCCAAAAGTTTCTGAATTTTTCGCGAGCTTGCCCCGCGAGATTATATTTAAATTTTTAGTGCATTCGGGTAATTAGTGTAAAAATTATCAACTTTACGATAGCCTCGTTTTACTGTAATTGCAGGGAGAGTAACTGCCCTTTTGAAGTAAATTTAGTGTGAACAAATTGTAACGCCACGGGAAAAAAATTAAACCCTACAAGAGCGTGCGAACGTGGAAAAGGTCGTTTACCTTACTTGATGTAATATCGTCTTGCACGAAGTATCGTTATTACGTAATCTTTTAAATTTCATTCTTTTCGATATTATTTTAAAACTGAATATTACTCTACTAACGATGACTAATAAATTTAATTTATTGGCGAATATACGGAAGACTTTCTTATGCTTGCGTACTATTTAATTTAATTTATATATAAATATGTATATAAATTAAATTCGTTCATGCTAATAACCAGCTTGTCGATGAATGAAACGACCCACCGCCGTTACGTCTTGTTATTATTAACATTTACGCGGTTAAAATCACAAGTTTAGAGCGTAACCGCGACGTTCATGCCCGCCGAGCTCCTATTAATTTCCGAAAATGCATCGCGATAAACATTAATCAAACCCCCCCGAGTCCCCGATAAAGGCAGCACTAAAACCGCCGGGCCGCGCAGTAAAAACAATATAGTTCAGTATATTCGTGTCAAAGGGGTCTTGCGCTCTTAGAAATTCCCTCGAACAGATAGAGACGGAGAGAGGCGAGCGGAGCTCCGTAGGAAGAGAAATCGCGGCGAAAGAGCGCGGAATGAAAATGGAGGGTCGTCGCGCGAGAGAGCAGCATTTTATTGATTTTCAAGCTCCGCGCGCGCGGTTTTCCCTTTCCCCCACCCCCTCTCTCTCTCTCTCCCCTCCACTCGGCGTGGCGCATCCCCTTCTCCCTCCGCCGCTCGGTCGCGAGCACGTGCTGCCGATGCGCATCGCGCCGCCGCCGAAGACGAAAATTCGTCTTTCCCCTTTTCTTTTTCTCGTTCCTTTTTGGCTAATTTTTTTTGCCGGCTCGCGCGCTTTATTTCTCTCTTTGTCCGAAAGTTTTATCGGCCGCGCGGCGAGATAGAGGGAGTGGCGAATAAAAATGCAGCCGCCGGCAGCGGCTGAGAGAGAGAGAGAGAGAGAGAGAGAGAGACGGCGGATGCGGAAGGAGAAAACGGCGACGCGCCGGCAGCGCCACTCTGCGGCGTGTTATTGATCGACTCCCCATGCACCGCCGGCCTCCACCCCCCTCCCTCCCTCCTGCCCGCAACTCCGCGGCGCCGCTGCCCTCGCGCTGTAATTCTGTCTTCCCTTGTCTCCCCGAGTCACTGCTTTTGACTTTTTCTGTCTTACGAGCTTTTTCCTTGGCTTTCCGCAGAGGTATATAGGACGGGGCTTCGGGCTTGCATGGATAATTAAGAGTGTGTGCTGCTTCTTCGGCTTTTCGCGCTCGAATTCGGATCGCCGACTGCGCAGGGAGGGTGAAGAATTTTTTTATCCGAACGGATGTTTTTTCAATCGCGGGTGAATGACGTTTTTGCTTAAGGAGTACGAAATGTCTTGGAAATTATTTTGTTTCTAAATCGGGTTACGTTTTCACGATTTATTTGACAATAATTTATAAGATAGTTGAGAGAAGTTGCACTCAGTTTTTTAAATTTATTAAAAGACTATTTGATGAATGCTCTCCTAAATTGCCTTAGTAATCGAACATATGGAACTCACTTTTTGCTCGCGTATAACTTTGAAGTATTAGTTTCTTCATTCAAATGCATTTTTCATAACTGAAGTGCATCGACTTTTTAACGAGAAATGAATCATTTCTGCTTTAGCACGTTAACTCGAAATTAAACTGCTGCCCGCGAACGAAGCTACATATAACCTCTGCAATTATTTTAAAAGAATTACCTCGAAAAATACCGACTTCATGCAAAAGCTCTAATCAGTTTTCATTAGGTCCCCGAGCTTTATTTCAATCAATTAGGCGCAATCCCGTTTTAATCAAAATAAATCTATCCCCGCGCCTCTCCGTGTTTTTCTTCCTCCCACGATCGACGGGGTTTTCGATTAACAAAAAAAAAAAGACCAACTCAAAACTCCCGATTCGAAACTAATCGGATCCGTCGAAAATTAAGCGGCGCAATTCGAAGCTCCGAGCTCTCGCGAACTCTCCCTCGGATTTCGAATTTCGAATTGGAAGCCGCCTCTCTCTCGACTGTCTCCTGAAAGTCGACCTTCGCTCTCTCAAGGATGGTCCTTAGGGGCAGACAACAGGGGAATCGAAATTCCCTCTAATACACTCGCCTCCTCCGACTCCTCCGCGGCTCTCCGCCGCGTGCATTACTCCGGTTTAATTTACGAATCGGGACGATCATTCCGTTGCGTCACGCGACGCGTGTGCACGCTGCGTGCACAGTTCGAATTCTAGCGGGGCAGATCGCGTTTTAACGTTACCTCCGCTTTAACGAGCAATTTGCTGGCCTGAGTTACTCTATCTCGCTCGCTCTCTCTCTCTCTCTCTCTCTCTCTCTCTTTTTCAACCTTTCTGTTTCGCTGCTTTAATTGGAAACTTCATCTATTTTATTCGATGCGCCGGAAAATTTGACGCCCCACCCCCCTCCCCCCGCGAATGCGGCTCCGAATATGTGTAAAACAAGCAGGCACGGAGCAGTTAGTGCATTCAATTAAAATTTTTAGTTTCACCGAAAAACTACTGCTACTACCTTCGCCGACTAGCCGCGGCATTCGAGCTGAACTTTACAGGCTCGTTTTATTTACCGCCGTTTCAAGTGCTTTCCAAACAAAATTGCGAAGTTCCTTCTTTCGAATAAAGTTCAATTGTAATTCAATGCTCCACTGTGAACAGTACTTAATCGTAGCCTTTGTTGCAAAATTAACGAAAAATGCCGATTTACGATCGTTAATTTACAATTCAACGAGGACCCACCCCAGTGACAATTGGTTTTAATATCCAGATTCCGGCCAACTTTCCAAATAAAGGATCCCCGCTTAGTCCCGCGCGCCGCGATTATTTCGTATATTTTTCCCAGGCGTTCAGTCATGCGTTAGCTCGGCTTTTACTTAAACCACTGCCGCGCGAGAACTCGTCGAGTCGTTATCTTTAGCGAGTAAAGTTGGAAGCACAGCAGCGGCAGCGGCAGCCGAGTCGGTGTGAAGGCTATGCAAAATCCAGCCAAGTCTCGGGATCAGCCGGGAGGGAGCGGGCTGCGGGGGGGGGGATGTAGATTTAGCGGCAACGGGCATTAAGAAATCGTCGAATTATCGGCAGCGCGCGGTAACGCACGGAAAGTTTGCACGGCTCTCGTGCGCGCTCGTGCATAATTGTCGAGGAGGGAGGGAGGGAGGGAGAGAGAGAGGGAGGGAAACGTCACTCTGTTTGTACTCGGGGGAGAGAGAGAGCTGCCGGCAAATGCGCATAACACACAAAATAGTGCCTGAATATTCATCGGCCGCTAGCCGGCCAATAATGGATGGGTATAGCCTTGTTTTTTTATGGAAAGTCCGCCGCGGCCGCCTTTCGCGCGGAGATTGTCAATTCGCGGCCGAATTAAAAATTAAGAATCTTTTATTCAGCGACGGAACTTGATTATAAAAAAAAAAAAAAAAAAAAAAAAAAAAAAAATCCTCGGTAATTACGGACAAACAATAAAATGTCGCTCCGAGCGACGAATAAAGAGGGAAAATTTTCATTGCTGCGCATATTTAGATAGGCAGATTAAACTTTATATTTGGAGCTATTCACGAGAGATTTGGCAAACAGTTAAATGAATCCTTTGAATGCACATGGTTATTGTGCTTTTCAAAGGACTTCTTCAATTACTTATTGTGTTTCGAAATGCATTTGCGTATTCGCTGCTTTCCGCGCGGATTATGGCGTTCTGAATAAAGAATTTTTATTATTTTCGCAGAATGCAATTTTCCAGATTTTAATTTTCTTTTTGCGAAAAAGTCTCTTACGAACTTTATTAGAAACTTTTAAAAGATTTTGTCGGAGCGTTCGAAAAAATTTGTGATTTTGTTGGACGACGCTGAAAATGTGGGAATTGTAATTTCGCTTCTTTTCAAGTAATGGGAAAGTTTTAATTGGAATTTATTACAAAAAAAATGTTTTTTTTTCTACAATTGGCACGACGAAATGCAGTGATGATTTTGAGAGCCGTTCGCTTCAGTTTTTATCAAACTATATCAGACCTAAATGTGCATCTTAGCTAAACTTTTTCAGAATAACATTTTTAATAGCTTTTCAAAATAAATCTTAAACATACTTCTTGATTTCTCGAGGATTTCAGTAATTTTTTACGTTCTAATTTTATACTTTACGAAGAAAAAATATTCGCAGAATATTCAAAGCTAGGAATAAAAATGTTTGTAAAAGAGGATTCAAAATCTTCAACAGTTTTTTTTCTGATCTTTTACTCGCTTTTGAAATTCAAGAGAGAAAGAGTGAGTAATTTTTTAAAACCGATCGATCGAACTTTTCTTTGAAAAATAACTCTTAAATCAAAACTCTATATTCATACTCTGAATCAAAACAGAAGTTCTTCGGCAATGCCTCATGCAACTGCGAACAACATTTTTTTTAAATAAAGATTTTTAATAAATATACTAAAAACGATAAAAATGATAAAAAATAAAAAAAAGAATTAATCCCCGGAATAGCCACATCAGGATTTGCGTGCACAAACAGCTCAATCGCATTTTCCGATGATCGATATCCGGGGGTTTCTTAATACACCAAAGCGACTTTCTCTGATCTCCTCTTAAGACAGAAGCCCGAGCGCACCTCGGCGGCGCGGCGCAGAAAAAAAGGGGGGGGGAAACATGCGGAGAGGCGAAAGGAATTCCAAACGCAGAGGAGCCTTGAATCTTCTTGCACGTATGCGGCACGGAAATGCAAATCCCGGGATCTCTTCCTCTTTCGCTCCCTTAAGACGGTGAGAACTCAAGAGGCACCCTTCGTCACGGTTCAATAAGACCCGCGGCGCGGAGAGAAGGAAAAATTTCAAGGCTCTCTCCCCCCTCTCTCTCTCTCTCTCTGTCTCTCCACGCTGGATTTCCCCCCGAGAATTCGAGCAAGACGACGATTCCGGTGTATAGGGGGAGGGAAAAAGACTCGTTGTCGCCGACCTCTCCTTACGCATACGTTGCGTATGAATTCGCAAAGTAGCACTGGCAAGCAGCGGCGGCTGCGAAATATTTGATGACCCAGCGTAAAAGGGTCCGCTCTCTCTCTCTCCGGCGCATAAAGACGCGCGCGCGCGCGCAAGCTCGAAGCTTTGTCATAAGCTGTAACGGAGGGAAAGCGAGGCGATCTTTACTTAAGACGACGACGACGAGGAGAGAGAGAAGGAAAAAAAAAAGCCGACCAGCGTTTCGCCGTCGAGGAGGCAAAGGTTAATTATGCAGCGCCAGCTCTCGGGGATAGGTAATACAATGCGCCACGCAATGAATCTGCGTAATGTATACTCAAAGGGAGGGGAGAAAGAGGCTCGGCTTCAAGTGCTACGGGACAGACGGAGAATTAGGAATAGAGAGAGAGAGAGAGAGAGAGAGAGAGAGATCGAGGAGCCGAGATGGGAGACGCGAGTGTACAAAGAAGCTGAGAAGGCGGAGAAGACCAGGCCACTCCTTTATCTTTCCCTCCTTTTCTCCGGACGGAGGCAAAATCGAGCTCCTGCCGTTACTTTCGAGAGAGCTTAAGCAGATTGAAAGTGCAATATAAGGATGGAAACGGAAAGAGTGTCCAGCTTTTGACAAACTGAGACCGGCGGAAGAATCGCTGCCGTTGCCGCGGGATTGATTCAAAGTAGGAATAATTAAATGAGCGACTTGGACGTACCGAGACGTTTGCTTTGTCGGAACTGGAGATTGGAATCCTGTTTTCGGAATTGTAGGAATCGACTTCTTTAGGCTCTTCTTTCGTGTACATTAGGAAAATGATTTTCTTTGTTAATTGGTAAGCTGCTTGCGTCTACAATTGATAATCTGTGTAAATTCTAGTACTTGATTAATTAGGCAAATTAAATGCCTCTCATATTACGCGTTGAGTAGAAAACAACACTAAATAACAAGTTTTATATAACAATTTATTTAGCGTCAATCCAATTATTTAAATGCAACATTTATTGCGTTGCAATAGCAGGAAATAGAGGAGTTCATAGTCATCATGTTGATTCCCTCGTCAAACAGTCCGCAACCAAATTAGCGGAGTACGTTTAATTAGAGACATGATTACAGCAATTACACACAGCTCATAAAGTCTTTATCAGTTCCTTTAAAGGCGCATTACGCAAATCCCCGTAGACTTTCAACTTGGAAAAAAGTGTACCGCAGACCAGCTGAAATAATTAACAATGCATTTTTACCCGATACGTTATCCGACCTTCCTCGGCTTCGATAAACGCCGCATTAACTCGATAAATTATTGTCAAAGCAAATCCCATTTATTATTCATCCTCCCGCCTGCCGCAGGTAACCACACCTATACGAGCCCGCGCCTCCGGCACCTTTAACATCCTCAGCGCGCGGGGGCATTCGCATTCTTCGTCCGCGGCCTCTAAATCTCCGCTAACGTTCCGGGCTTACTCGAGGCGCATTCAAAGCATTTGCGCAGTCGGCGGCGGCGGCGGCTGGCTTCAATACCGCGCTAATAACGCATTCAGAAGCGATACAGCGAATCAAGCCGTCGGGGACAATTTCGCCTCGCGCGTATCTTCCGCTCAAAGACTGCTGCCTCTCTCTCTCTCTCTCCCGGGCTCGAAGTGTCCGCCTGACGGGCGTAAATCCACATTACCAGAGGGGGCGGGGGGACGCATTCCCGAGCGCACGCAATATAACCTTAAAGCGCCGCGGCGGCGGCAACGGCAGCGGCCCATAGTCAGCGAGCGTTAAATCGCGTTGTGTCACGCCGCCGTAAACGAACGTAAATCAGTACGAATGCGACTGTATACGGGGGCATCGTAAAGTCGCGAAGCGAGGCCCTACTCGCTCGTTGTCTACGCTCGGAGACGCGCGACCGTCGGTCTCTGAGAAACTTTGCCTTCTTTCCCCCCGAGGAGGGGGGGGAGGGCAATTTTGGTTAAAGGACTCGCGAAAAGCTAATGTATTAAGCTTTCGGGCGAAGTGGCGCGCCGTTAATTAAGGTTACGAGGGTTTTTTTTTTTAATGCCCTTCGCCGACGAGTAACTGCTCTTCTTCGGCTAATTAAAGGACTTGAGAGGGACACTTTTGAGTAACCGATGTGGCAAAAATCGGAATTGTCGGGAGGGGGCGACTGAAGATAATTGCCCCCAGGTCCTTTAAGAATTCTTTAGGCCTAGAAAAGGTAGCTCGAAAGACTGTTTGCAAGTAAAGAAATAACGGACTAATTATACACCTCTCGCGAGCGGGGAAGTTGGCGAGAGTTTAACGCGGTAACTAAAGTGTTGCTAATTTTACTATTAACTGCCGTCTGTTTTAACGAGGTAATTTATAGCCCACTAAAAGAGGAACCGAAGGATGCCGGAGCGCGGCGTCAAAAGTCCTTTGTGCCTTATTCAATTAATTGCGTTCTTTGAAAGAAACTTGTTGGAGGCACGTCAATAAATAAAGCGGGGTGTAACGCGAGCTCCGCGCGCAGCTCTCCCTCCCCCCCTCCATATTCGTTACGCCTCGCGACCGAACGAGAGGAAATTGTTCCGTCGTTTCGAAGGCATAATTGAGATGAAAGGCTTCGTTTTTGAGCTTTATCTCGAAAAGCGTAATGGGAGGACAAACGTCAACGTTTATGTTCGTCCATTTGGCAGATAAAATTCCGAGGAAGAAAGCCGGGGGAGCTTTTCTTCTCCTTTTTTCGACGTTACTCCCGAGTAAATCATTGTAATGTACGGGGGATCTTCAAAGTGCAGAAAACGCACGGGGACGCGTCATTACCCAGGCTTGTTCGGAAGTGCTCGAGCGGACAATGATGGAACGCCGCTGTGCGCTTCTTTAGCTTGGCTCTATCCTCTTTCCCTCCCTCCCTCTCTCTCTTTCTCTCTCTCTTGCTTTATCCACTTGATGGTTTTATTCTCTTATGTGCTCTGTGGGATGGAAAAATTGACCGAGTTGAATGGCTCGCGCGACGAGACGACGAGTGAAATGTCTTGCTCGAATCGACTTGGCTGCCTGCTTCTTCGCGCGATTTTTTATTTTAATATCCGAGCTGAGCGCGACTCTGCCTGCGCTCTCGAGTCTATAATTGCAAATGCATTTTCTGCCGCCTCGGCGAATCGAGGATGTTGTTTCGGTGATTTCGTTGTAATGCCGGCTAATTTGCACGATGTAACTGCGCAATATCCGCGATTGCTCGGAGCATCGAAATCCATTAGTTTGTTGGGAGAGGCGTAATAAAAGATTAGAAATGTATCCGACGATATTTTACGAAATGTTTCAATGCCCTTTGTCGATATTGGAATACAATATTTCACACTGATGGTACAGTGTGACGTATTCTTAAAAATGTTTTCGGAACTATAAAAGTAAAATATTATCGAGCTCCAATACTTCTGTGTATTTTAGTAACTATTTTTAAACTTATTCAAAACAAAATTATTAATCAAATCAATCTTTTTGTTTCAGGTAAGCGAATTAAACAATTAGTCAAATTGTAAGTAGTAAAAAATGTAATTAATAATGTGCAAGACTAACACTACAATTAGTATTATTCGCACTTTCATTCATTAAAATAGAGTTCTAAGAATTTACAAAATTTTCTTCTTTTTCATTCGTTTGCATTTAAATTTTTAATACGAAATGTGAAGACTTTTAATTAAGTCTTTTAATACTATTGAAATTCTAGGAAGAAAAACTTTCAAGTAAAAAGTCTCTTCAGCCATAGTAATTGAAGTTTTAGTCTTTATTTGCCAAGTGAACATTGAAACGAAAGAATGATATTGAACTTTGTATTTAACGTTCAAGCAATAACCAGAATGAATTAAACTTTGGCAATATTCATTCACGTCGTTTTATCGGAAATTCGAAACCTAGAAAAATTGTAACGGAATCATACGTCTGTTTAAAAAGCTAACAAATTCTTTCGCCTTTTTCGTTCGCAAAAAATCACTCCGTTCAAATGAAGTGCGAGAACCGCAAGAATCGGAGCCCGAATCAATTTAGCCTCGCACCATCGATTTCCCCCGGTAAGGGATGAAGTAGCAAAAACCTACGTATTCTCTTTTTTCACGCGAGAGATTCAATCCGGAACGCTGAACTTCATAAATTTCGTTAATATAGAAAACGGTCTGAGAAAAACTCGCTTTACCTTACTTTTTTATCGAGGCAATTATTTTTATGAATTTCTTTTTCACGGAAATCCCGCATAATATTCGTGACGTGCGAGAAAAAGTTTTAATGTATTATTATTAATATTTCGACTTCTTGGAAATCCCATATATGTTGCGGGCGCATCTATCCTAGATGTTTCATAAATTATGCATGAACTTATTACCGTGTTCGTATAAACTTCCGGCAAGCTGAAGTACTTATTTGTTTTACATTTTGTAACATTATAACTATCCCAGCAACATTGTTAAAGAGTTACCTTTTCAATCTCCCCTGGAAAAATTTCAGAAATTTCTTTTGGAAAAGCAGTTTTAACGCCGAAACGGAAATACTTTATCGACGTCTGTAACGAATCTTATCACCGTTTTAATTCCCATGTGTTTTATATCGAAACACACTGAAATTAAACGACATAAAAAAAAATCTAGGTTAAGAGATACATTACTTAGCAATTTACGGCAACCCGGATAAAAAAAAACAGAGAAAAAAAAAAAGAAAAAAAACTCGCGAAAGCTAACACGTAACAATAACCCCCCCAGCGATAATTCTTCCGCAGAAATAAGCGGCAGTTTAAAATCGCAATATTTTTCGCGGCTTACAATACGAGCGACAAAACCGCGATACACCAACTAAATCTAATAATCCACTAAAAAATGATTACGCAACCGAATCGAAAAAGGGTGTTCGAAAAAGCTCGAATCCCGTTCGACGTAAAAGAAACCCAAAAAATAGAAAACATCGGCTTTTCCGCGGCAACCATTGATCAACCCCTTTTCTCGGTCGGCCGAAAACTTTCTCCTTATTCAATGCCGGGGCAAAGTCTTCCATTCGCAACTTTCCGTAATTTCCATTTTTCGACGTTAGCCCTCTCGCCCGAACGCACACGCCTATATATATATATATATACGTATGCGTTGTTCGATTGGACCGCGGGGAGAAAAATGGCCCCCTCCCCCTCCCAGCAGCGGGGAGAAATGGATTTCCCGCCGCCAGTGCGTCGGCTTCGGAAAAACACGACGACGACGACGACGACGACGACCCCCCCACCCCGCGGGTTATGAATGAGCCCCGACGCCGGCCGCGTGACGGAGTGCCAACTTCGATGTAAACGCCGCTGGGGTGACGCGGTCCTGCGGATTATCTAAATAGCGGGGACGACGACGACGACGATGACGACGCGAGAGATCAGGCTGCAAATGCGACGCGGGGATTATTATTTATTCTGGGCGTTTTTTTGGGGGGGGGGGGGAGAGATCGGTGGTTACTGCTGCTGGTTTTTTTTTTTGTGGAAAGAGAGTTTTTCCGAGCTCGGAGGGGGAAAGAATTAATTTGGCGCTTCGGGAATAAATGTGCTGCAGTCTGCGGGTGATTTTCGCTTCGGAGATTACATCTTGTTTGTCCTTCCGATCTTTTTCTTTTTTTCGAAAGGACATTTGGGGTATCGTTCGTGACCAGGGTAATCTGACTTAAAAGCTTTTGGAATATAAACGTCATTTTTTTGTTTAATAAAAGAATTTCCAGTAATTTGAAAAAGTTCATTAATTTAAAAAAATAATATTGATCACCGACTGATGCTGCAACGTATTTACAAAATATATCACGAAAATACATGTTATTTTCATTATATGTACAAATAAGCTTTCAGCAGATTGAAAATTGTTAATAATACATGTAAATTGAAAGGAATTTGTTTAAAAACCAGTCGGTTCGGATAAACTGATATTACCCTCCGGACTCTTACGCAGCCGAGCGGTTTAATCAACTAAAATTATTTTTCTTTTGCGGCATATGTTCGACGTTCTATATGTGTTTGCCCAAGGGTGTACATTATCTAAATAGCTTTTCCGATGTTGTGGGAAAGATTTTGAAAACAACAGAGGCAGATTATTTTTTCGAGAAAATCGGCTTGTTTAGTAAAGTAATATTATTAAGCTCTAAAAGCATTTTATATAATCATGACATTTTATTAATAAACAATAGAATTTTGCCGAATAACGAGAGCGAGTCGCGGAAGAAAAATTTACTTTTCACGTGAGCATTTTTTTTTTTATTTTCTTGAACGTGGGCGAACAAGGAGGAAGGGATATGAGAGTAACGCAAGATAAGATTGTAGAAGATGAATGGAGATTAGACGAGATAAAGTTCGTCGTCAAAAGTTGAGGCAACACTATACCCGTAAGGGGGAGTGAAATTTATTAGTTTTTCCATTCCGAACAGATTGATAAGGGTAAATTTGCATAATAGAAATTGTTCGTACATCACGCCTAATGCACGATGACGCCGATATTTTACATCATTTGTCATTGACACGTGTAATCTTTATTTGTTGGAAGTACACCGGGAGATTCGGAAAAATTTCAAGCATAAGATATTTGAGAAAATGCAAAGTAGGCTTTCCAATTTGCATCTCTGACTTGCCAACATTTTTATACCGCATAAAATATTTATTTGAGTTTATTCTCGAAAGTTCTTTTAAAACATGCAGCAAAAGCAGCGAGAACTTTTTGCGTATTTCAATAAAAAATCAAAGTTACGCAGAGCGCACACATTGTGAAATATTCTAAAACTTTCGAAAATTTCAGCCGGAAAAACGAATAAATAAGACTCTCTGCAATTTTATTCGCATCCGCAAAAGTAAATTTGAGCTACGCGGTGCTCCAAAAATTTTCCCCGATAGCTCGAAAATAAAACATCAAGACTCCGCGGCGAACGCAGCTCGCCTACCAAAAAAATCGAGTCGCTTAAAGGCCAATAAAACATGCAAAACTCGCTTCCTGAAACAATCATCTCTGCTCTCTCGCAAAAGGCCGCGCGATAAGTACTGCATAATACCGAGTTTATCATACCGAAAAATGACTCTCCTTCCCCGTAAATCATTCGAAAAAAAAAGGAAAAAGAAAAAAGTACGACGAAGAACAGCCCCTTGCCGCATTACTTTTGAAAATGATACGCTGCGTCGGAGATAAAATACGGCGCTCTCGTGTGTGCATTTCGCGCAGTCTTCTCCCCTTGTTTATTCCTCGCGAGGAGCCGGGAAAAAAGGCAGCAGCACACTGTCCGAAAGCGGCGGCGGCGTCGGCGCGCGCGAATGAAAAATACAGCCGAGTCGGAAAGTAGACCAGACATGCAAAGCAGCCCGTGAGAGAGACAGAGAGAAAGAGAGAGCCGCTCCGGCAAAGCCCATAAGCGAAAAGGGAATAAAACTGCACAGAGACGGAGATTACAGACTAGACGAGACTCGACGACGACGACGACGACGACGACGCCCGGAAAGTAAAGAGCTAAAAGAATGCGCCGAAGAAAGAGGAAGGAAAAAAGGGGCGTGGGAGCGAGAAAGAGAGAGAGAGAGAGAGAGAGAGACGACTGGACGCGTTAATGCATCTCAACGAGTTGCGCATAGCGAGAGGAGATAGGAAGGCCCGTTATGTACGCCCACGTGCCCTCGAAAATATAACGTTTGCCGAGAGCGCGACGAGGGAAGAGGGGCCCCGACGTCTGAGCGTGGGACTAGATGCATTGCGAGCTCTCCGCGCGGAGAGCTTCGTTTACTTTAATAAATACGCGCCCCGTTTTATTTGTCCGCGGCAAAAAAACCTGATTGGATCGGCCGGCGGCCGACTATTGGCCCGCTCTATTTTCACGGGAAGCGAAGGCTATTATTGTTTTGAGAAATTTATGGCTAGCCGTATCGCCGAGGAAAAAGACCGACGGTGACCGAATGCGGGTCGATGCGCGTTGATTTTTCCCTTCCTCGTCGATTTTTTCGCGTATCGGGAGGCTCTTTTGCCCCGAGTCCATTGTCCTCAATGTCGATGTGCAGCGGATAATACACGCTGGAATGTCGCGGAGTACGTATAGGAAGTGCCGCGCAGTTTTTTTTTTTTTCGAAAAATACAAGTCGGCCCCCCGGCCGAGCCGAGTGACACAGTTTTGCGGTTTGATTTTCAAAGACGCGCGAACGAAGAGCGAGCTGGCGCTGGAAAAAGTCCCCGGCAGCAGCAGCAGCTTCCAAGTTTTCGGCAAAGGGAATAATTGAAGCAGCTACTCGGTTTCCAGGAGCGAGAAAAAAATGTTTTTTAACCCTCCGAGCGGAGAGAGAGAGAGAGAGAGGAAAAACGAGGGACGACCGCGTATTAATACCCGGCGTAAAATCCTGCTCCAGTTTCGTCTGAAAAAGGAGAAATGCCCACCGGATATAGGTGAATTCTGCCCCCGAGAGCGCGCGCGCGCGGCAATCTCTGTGAAACTGGCCACGCTCCTCGACTCGGCTAAGCGAAAAAGATGTTTAATTAAAAATGGAGGGGGCAAAATGTGCTTTGCCCCCCGGGCAAAACGAGGAAATGGATTTCGAAAACCAAGGATCGATGTGGCTTCCGTAATTGCGGCGCCCGGGACATGTAGAGGCTTTTATTTTATTTTATTTTATTTTTTTAATGCTCCGCTCGCGTCCCGGATGAGAAAATATTCTGCGCCAGATACACGAAAAATACTTTAAATTGGCTCTTCTCGGATTTAAAAAGTAGGCAACGTCTGAATCTTCATCCTCGAGAGGTTTTAAAGAGGCTGTTGTTAATTCAGAGAAATGTTTTACATTAACATTCTTAAAAAAGCATTTCGTTTAAAAAGCTACGTAGAAGGTAAATAAGCCTCTGAATTTTTTAAAAGCTATTTTTAGTCCGCAGTCCGCGGCAATTCGTTAATGCGAAAATAGATGAAGTGTTTTTAAAATTGACGAGCTTTATTTCCACTTTTATGCCGAGCATTACGTACAATATTATTTAAAAGTTTGAAATTGCCAAAAGTTTTTATTTGTCGATAAATTCATTGAGAACTATGAGTTTTTCTCCAACTTTATATAATAAAAGAATTTTATCGTTAAGCCGCGCCCAAAAGCATTTCATTGCGCCTTCAACTTTTAATTTTACATTCCGAAGATGAATTTGCGTTGAAACAGCAGTTTTTACAGTGCCTCTAATTCCCTTCCCCGAAAAATTACTCGGAAAAAAAAGCCGTTTCAACCCCGTTCAACCGTCAAAGCCACCCGAGTCCCCCCCGTAAATCAAGAATCCTCGAAATCCTTTCCAAGATATCCGGGCGGAGAGAAAAAAAGGGCTCGCCGCCCGTAAGATGCGCCGGTGTGGAGTGGGGGCGAGCTTGATAATTAAAGCGCTCGCGCTCGCGAGCCACTCGTCGGAGGTCGTAAAGAAGAAGGTGAGCGTCCTCCTGACGCGCTTGCAGCCGAGGGGGGGTCAAAAGCCTCGCGAGGCGACGCGACAGTCCGACTAGCCTCCTCTCTCTCTCTCTCTCTCTCGTCATTACACTTATCGCGCGCGTCCCCGAGTTAAGAGACGAGCAAACACGGATTCAAAGAGCCGCCAGTGGGGCGAACGCGCGGATAAATAAGGGAGAAAAAGAGATGGAGAGAGAGAGAGCACGGGACGTTGACCGAGCTCGCCGCCCCGACGCGGAGAGGCCAGCGAATTGATGGATCGATCGATTGATTGATCAGTGAGGCCGATGGAGTTATTGCCCGGGAGCCAGTCTAGTTTTCTGCCCCGGCGCGACAAGTCCGTGACAAATGGTACATCCGAGGGGATGATGCTGCGGCCCGCCGGAATGAGAGGAGCCAATAACTTACGGCGCGCCGCGGAATTGATTATTTAAGTTCGGATTATTTGCGATGAACTTCGGGAATTGCCGGCGGGGCTCTACGGGAGAAAACGAAATGATTGAGAGACTCGAGAGCGGGCGAGGCGGGCTGCTTGCTGCTGCTGCTGCCTAATTTCGGATGGAAAAACTTTTGGTTTGTTAATATCGAGAACGCTTTGGTGGGCGAAACGAGGAGGATTTTTTTGAATTTCTAGAAAAACGTTTTTCCTCGTTTTTACTGCAATTTTTCAAGGTAAATTTGAGTTTTTCGTTAGTTCGAAAAATAAAAAAAGAATTATTGCGCGAGTAACGAATCGTGTTTTATTTAGAAAAAGCCCCGTTTATTAAAAAAAATTACAAAATAAACAAATTGATTATACGCCTTCTCCGTCAGATCAGCGACTGGATTCGGAAGCTAAAAGCTTATCAGCCGACACTCCCTATCACTAACAGCCATAACCAAAGCGGCCTTTTTTACGCGGCAAACATTAAACCGTATAATTATTCACCTAAACCGGCTTCCGGGCGGGAGAGAAAATCCCCCCCAAAAAAAACTGCGCCTTATCGAAAGATCATAAACAGCGTCAACTGCCGGTGCGCTGCCACGGAGCAGAGGAAGACGGGCGCAAGGAAAATCGTAAAAAGTGCCCTCTCGCGTTAGGGTTCGGCCCAGGGAAAATGAGCGAGACAGAGAGCTCGAGAGGTGGTAAAAAGCGCCGATAAAATTAATGCTCGAGGTAACCTCGCCCGGCCGCGCGCACACACACACGCGCGCGCACACATATCCGCGTGGGAAGAGATATCGGCAGGTTTTATATGCGCGCCGTCGAGTTTTATTCCGGACTGCTCGGACGTCCGAAGGGGGCGGCTGATTCCTGAGTCGCTTATCGGCCGGCCGCCGATAGTTTGCTTTACTATCCCCCTCGACTTTTCATCGTCTTCCCGTACCTTTTTTTTTTACCCTCCTCTCCCGCTCTCTCTCTCTCCTTTTTTTTTATTCGACCTGTACTCTATATGTGGCGCTCCGGAGGGGGAGGGTCGATATTGCTGTACTTTTTTAACTTTGCGCGCGGGGAGAAAACTTGCCGGGGCCGATAAGAACGGGGAATAGGTTTTTTTGATGCGCGAGAGGAGGGGGAGAGGTGGTGGGGCATGTGGAAGTTTTATATAATGCGTACGGACAGTTTTTCAGATGGAATAAAACTCCAAGTGGCGAATTACGTAATTTTATGGGTTGCAGGCCAGAAGTTTCACCCTCTCGCCGCGGTTTTTTTACGTGTTTTCAGGGAGATTTTCTCTCTCTCTCTCTCTCTCTCTCCTCCCCCCCGACTTGCTTACCGTCGAGTTAGAGCTCGCGGCCAGAAGTTGTCTTGTTAGTGTGGTGATGGATTTTTTTTTTTTTTTTTTTTTGAGTGAAATGTGAACTATTTTTTAAAAATGAAATTTGTACGCTTATTAGTTATTAGACGGAGAAAAATGTTTTGTTGGGAAAACATAAGTTTTAGTTTCGGTAGTCTGTAAATTGCTTTGCTAGAATAATTTATCTTCCTAAAATATTTTTCTTCGTATTGCTATTTCAAAGTGTGCTTTTCTTCTGCAATATTTTAATCCTCTCTGCACTATTTACTTTTTAATTTCATTAAATTTGTTGAATGTTTGATTTGCGCGCTTATATTAAAAAAATTGTCAATGGTTTTTATGTGAATCAACTAATAAATCAATAATGAACAAGATTACTCAGAATTCTGTTATTAATACGAAATAAATTGAACAAACGAAGCTAAATTAAAAGTAGTTTTCTGGCTATTTTTATTGCGTCTATAGTCTGAATACATTGGGAATAGCGTACATCGAAGCCAGTTTCGTTATATTATTGATTTGTCTTGTCGGGAAATAAATAGAAAATGTTAACCTCAATCGGTACATTCAATTTTATATAGTCTAATGATAAAATAAATTTTAGTCAAGAGTTGCTTTTTAAATAGAAGCTTTTATCTTCGAATTCGTGTCCAACGTTTGCAGACATTCAATCTAAAATTGCTTATTGTTGATGTTAAAGATATATTGATTTTACACTAATAAATTTTATAAAAATATTGGCTTCTAGAATTTATAATAAAATATGAATCAATATATACATTCGTGAATTAATTAGCAACGATTTTTTTAAGCCTAAGACACTTTGAATGAAAATAGTATATATAGAAAGCAAGTGTTAATTATTTAACAGAAATACCGATTTAAATAACTAAAACTTATTTTAAAGTATGCTGAAAATATTTTCTTCGAAAAAATACTTAACTTATATTCCCCCCAATTCCGAAATTTAAAAGCGCAGTTTAAAAAAAGTAATACTCGATTCGTCGAATCAAATCTCTTCGCACGTTTCTAATATCACATTTCATTAATTAAAAACTCCAAAAATATCCCTCAAAAATTCTCATCAACCGAAATCACTCAGTCCGCGCCTCCCCCCGATCCCCAAAAATTCAAACGCCTCTCTTCTCGCCGAGAGCTGCTCAGTTTTCCATTAAAACCTCCTGATTG
The DNA here is from genome assembly GCA_035047165.1 of Ormyrus rosae. Lineage (NCBI taxonomy): Eukaryota > Metazoa > Arthropoda > Insecta > Hymenoptera > Ormyridae > Ormyrus > Ormyrus rosae. The sequence continues at coordinate 13,075,555 of JAWWML010000031.1, read as the reverse complement.
AAAACCCGAGGGAGCTTAGGCCGAAAAAAGAGCAGCTCTCGCGCTCGAAATCCTCGTGGCCCTCTTTCGGCGTCGCTTCCGTTAATACCGGGAGAGAAAATCAGTTGATCCGCCGACGCCGCCGCCGCCGCCGGGAGAAAGACAGAGACGACAAGCGGAGGCAACGGCCTATCGATTCGCGCCTCATCCTCCTTACTTTATTCGCGATGCGCGAAACGCGACGTCGCGGCGAGGAACGCGCCTGCGGGGGAGGGAGGGTGGATTATTTCACGGATTCCGGACGGGCCAATCAAGCCCGCCTTGAAGGAGAGAGAGAGAGAGAGGCCGGTCGTTTGCACGAAACGTCGCCCGTCGACGGCGACGACGACGACGACGTCCTTGCGTGCGCCGCCGCCGAGCACGGAATGTTTTCCCCGCTACGTTGTTGATAAATATAAAATGATCGTTGTTTGTAACGAGCCCTGTTCCCCAGACCTTTCTTTTCTTTTTTCTTTCTTTTTTTTTGCCGAAACCGATTAGTCGATGCCTTTTTTGTTGCCGGCCGCTTGTCGGAGTGTGCTGAAAGTATACTTATTTTTTTAATACCGTTTTGCGAACGGCGCGATTTTTAGAGGAAGTTCTGGTAGTCAAATGATTATTTGTACATTGACTTCGTAAATATTTCGTAAATCGAATTGAAAAATAGAGTTGCCGTGCAATAGCAATAATTTTATGTTAAATGAAGTTGTTCCTCTGCGCACCATATAATTAATTTCTTGCGTCGTTCCTCACAAAAACCTTAATAAGAGCAAGTAAATCAAAGCCATATGAGGTGTGTACACGCTAAAAAAAGACCTAAGTACATTCGTTCGTTTTTATGAAGGCAATTTGCCGCGGCTAAAATATAAAGCGGGTATCGGGGTCGGTGTGTTAGCACGTTCTTTTTCCGCCGTCGTAGTCTTGATCGACTCGATTCCCGGGCATATTGAAAGGTATCGTGCAAACATCACCTTACGATATCTCAGGCATTGGTCCTAGTTTTGCGCTACAAATTTTATCGATGATCCAGTTCGAAAAGTAAATTTATAGGAAGGCATGTGTACGCAAGTCCGCCTAACATGAAGGCAAACACGCTGCGCGCGCGCGCGCCCCCCCGAGTTCGAAATTTTGCGAACTTCCAAAGTTATGTTTACGATGCGAATTGTAAAGTTTCCGACTCTGCGCGGGAGGGGGGGGCTGTCCCTCAGGTTGCCCAAATTGAACGCTTCTTGCTTGCCTTTTAAGAATCGCTTCGAATGTGAATAACAAAATCTTCTTTATATGCGAGTTTTTTTTTATTTCGTTTTAGCGTTATTCGATGTGTTTTAGCATAAAGTCGTAAAGTACGTGTCTGAGAAAAACATGTAAAAAGTATGCTGTGAAATTATAAGAAATCGTGCGTGGAAAAAATATATGCCACTTTCGAAAATTTCATTTTCTGCTTTCGCTTACATTATTTTGAATACATTGAAATTTATTTTTTTACACACTGAGAGAAAAGTTTCGTAAAAATTACCATACTGTCTAGTAAAGCCGCCACAGACTGTCAAAACCCAAAAAATTACCATACTTTATAGGAAAATTTACCAAAAAAATTTACCAAAGTATAGTAAAATTATGGTATGGTAATTTTTACAAAATTATTTGTAATTTTTACTATATTTCTTCTCTCAGTGTAGAAACGTAGGGTCGTTCATTTTCACCTTTAGCAGCCTTGTAAACTGTTTTTAAAATTTTGTATGTCAATCATTGAATATAAAAAATTGAATTGAAAATAATATATTTTCCTTTAGCTCAAAATATGCGGCCGGATTAAAAAAGTAACATTGAAAATAACAAGCCTAAACAGTACTTTCCCCAACAACGTTCCAGCGCAGGCGGAAATATCCAGGTCGGTTACACAAAAAAAAAAAAAAAAAAATCCAAGCGACAAACGTTCCCGGCGCACTTATTCCATCTTGAAGAATTCCCCGACAATACAATACATGCCCTCTCTTCCGAGCTCCGTACGAGTACATACGCAACACAGACCGAAAGCTCCCCGGCTCGAGTCCGAGGTTAGGAAGCCGAGTTATTTCGTTCGGTAACGGACAATGGGCCGTCGCCAGACTCGAAATGTCCGCGTGGCGAAGATGTGCCCGGGAGTTGATGAGGAATTATTGCGCGCGGCCAGAGATTGTCCGACCGTACTGTGGAATTTCTACTGGCGCGGACGAGCGAGCTCGGTTTTATATACGTCGCCTCTCTCTCTCTCTCTCTCCCTCTCTCCCTTTCTCATTGTTCAGCGGCACGTACAGACTGCCGGCCTGAATGGTACAGTGATTTAGGCGATTATTGCGTTGTGCATTTTAGAGACACGACGCTTTAGCGAGCGCGGCTGCCGCTCGTTAATAAAGTGCCCGAGCGAGCTTAAACGGCAGCCGCGGAGCTTTGAATAAAGCTTTTTGCGGGAATGCATCGGCACCCGGCGGCTCGCCCGTTAATTAAAATAGTTCGAAAAATTTTTTGAATTCTTGGCCGGTCGTCGGTAACCGCCGAGGCCTTGAAAACTCGTTGAATATTTTTAAAGGGGCGGCAGTCTCGTCGATTGTCATCCGAGTATTGGCGATAACTCTAGTCGCGAAATGGACGACGTTAATAATGCAGGCTGAATCTAATTTGACTAATTCAGCTTTGACAGTATGAGTTATTATCAAAAGTGACTGCAGTGCCGGCTACTAAACGTTAACTATTAAATTTTAACTTAAATTTAAATTCTATCTAATGGACACTTTTGACGGCTTGAATTATATATTTATTTACTTAAATTTAACAATTGATAGTAAATTTAATAAAAGTAATATTTAATAACCAGCGCTGCAAAATAGATCGCGAAAAAAAGTGAAGGTCGCCCATGACGGAGTACAGGGGATAAAGCCGATGTAATTTTACAGAGTGGTTTTCCTAGAACAAGTTTCTAAACAGCAGCTTCTCCACGGCGGTGCCTTCTGAATGCCACTGTCGGTGATCTCATACTTACGGACATCTATTAGGTTAATTGATACCTAAGGCGCTGAAAACTACAGACCTCAATGTCTAATAAGGCCGGTGTCTTAATACTAAACATTTTTATAATATCTCAAGTAAAAATGAACTTTTTCCTGGCTAAAAGCTTGTCTCGGTTACCTAACAATCAGTTGAATTTCCACCGGGGCATCAACCCGCTCCACTACCAACCATAATCGAATCAGCCTCCGCTCGGCAAAAAGTATCTCCTCCTCCGCGATCTAAGAGAGGGGATTCCGGTCGGAGAGCTGCCCGGTGCGTGTCCGCTTGCGGATAAAACCGCAGAGGCGCGATAATCGCGCGGCGACTGGCCTGCGAGCGCTTAGGGCTCTCTCGGCTCTCGAGTCAGAAATTACTCTGGCCGCGATGATATCTCCCCCTCTCCCGCGAGCAATCGCGCCGCGGCATCGGGCCCCCGGCTGCTGCTGCTGCTGCTGCTGCTGCTACCGGCGGAGAGCCGCGTCGCTGGTTGGAGAGGCTGCCCACCGACGCTCTCGGCCTCTGGTCGTCGGGTTCTTCGTTTTAATTGTTACTGCTTGGGGTGAATTTCAGTAAATTTTTATGAAAATTTGATTGTGCATTCTAATTTTTACTAATAAGCCTTGTTAAGACTTGTTTGTGTATAATTAAAACTTTAATTTATTATTATTTAATTTTATAGTAACTTTTGAAATTCGTTAACTTATTTGTTTTTTAATAACAAATTTTAAAAGCTTCCGACCTTAAACGTACGAACTTTAGTTACGTATACTTTCGCAATTTAATCGACCTATATAATCCACTCGAAATTGTTTGCTTTCCAACTGCACAGGGGAAAAATCCCAAGCACCTTTTTGGTTTCAAAAACAGAGAGCGAAATTCCCAACTAATTCCCAGGTTTTCATTAAGCGCGCCGAAACTAGCGGGTCCAGAATTCGCCGTCTGATTAATTTCCAGGCCAAAAGTTGAAGCGCCGAAAACGAGTCCGCGTAAACAAAGGGACCCGCGAGCAAAAATGACCCGGGCGCCATATTCGTGCATGCGGTCCCTCGCAAAGCGCGTAATGTACGCTTAATCTCCGCCTCTCCCCCGGCGCCCTCTTTGTCGCCGTAAGCACTCGCACCTATTTACCGATGTACGGAGCGGCAGAAACGCGCTACGCAGGATCTCTCTTGGCTACGAGAGAGGGAGAGGAGAGAGTCTCGCAATCTGGCGCACAATCCAATCTCACGCTGCTTTGCCCCACGCGGCGCCGCTGCTCTCTCTCTCTCTCTCTCTCTGTCTCCGCGAATCTGCGCGGAAATTTAGGGACGTCCTACCGGTTATCTAGATTATTTACTGTCCCCTGCCTGCCAAGCTGAAGTAGATACCGTCGAGCGAGATGGGAGATTCGCCGCTGCGCTTTTACATCCAGCGAGCTTGTTACTATGGATCACTCTGGATTTGCATGTAACCAGATGAATTTTCTATTTTTCCCGGCGGAAGAGATTTTCGAATTTTGATTGTCACGCTGCCCGCGGTGATATAAACTTTTGAAAAATTTCAAAAGAACGCCCTTTTTTAAATCAAAATATTACGATATGCTCTTGTCGAAAATTTAAATAATTCTCCCGCTTAAAATCTGATAAAACGGTCACGGCCGCATCGACACTTTCACTCGACACCTTTCAAATAAAGTTTTTATGCTAATATTTAAGTGCGCCATCTGCACGGATAAAGAATAAAAAGCAATCTCTAATGCGCGCCGGGCGGCGCGAAAAGCTGCGGCTGGAAATTCAAGCCCCAGCTCTCACGGAAGAATAATTGATTTTAATTATTTATCATTTGATAATCCCTTTCGCACTGCGAAATCCCGGCACTTTCGAGAGAGAGAACCATTCGACGGGCCAGGTTCGTCCCCTTTCGAATTCGCTGAGTCGGCAGAGCGCGGCGGCGGGCAGGAGGGGAAAGGGACGTGAAAATGCCATATGTCGGATTACGAGGAGCGAAATGGCCAAAGTGCATAAAATTAGTATGATCGCCGGTCTTAGTCATAGGCCGCCATTAAATTTACAATTCGCAGATGCCCCCCTTTTCCAGCGCCGCCTTCCGATCGTATTCTTACGGCCCGTATAAATTTCCGCGAAATAAAATTTAACAAAGTTGTAAATCTAACTTTTAATACCTCTGAAAGCTTCTTTCGCTACCCGGAATCGAATTTTCAGAATTTACTTCGACTTTAACAAAATACCCCCAGAAGCTTATTTGCCTAAGGGTGCAATTTCGTTCCTTAAACAATATTAAAGATAATAAATTGAGGCGATTATCATTTTGAGATTGAATTGAAACGCTCACGAGAAAAAAAAAACTTAATTAATCCAGCCACGATAGGAATTTGCATTTAATTGCTAGATCAGAGAAACGATTAGCCCTCTTCAGAAAACATTATATTCCCCAAAAACGGGTAAATAACTCAAACTTTCCCTCAAAATAAATCAAGCCCAGCCGAGCTTAGCTCTCCGCGGCAGTTCTCAAATCTTCCGTCCGCGTCTCTGCTTTCGGAAAATCTCGAAAGCACGCCCGGTTCCTTAATTAACTCGAAAGAAGAGCGCTTCCAAGAATGAGAGAGAGAGAGAGATAGCACCGAAGATGGAAAGCTGGATATAGGATTTCGCGGTTCGGCGCAAGAAATATCCGGGGCGAAACTTAAGGGGCCTTATCGCACTGTCCTCCGTAACAAAAGGCGAGGAGCTCTCGGGGAAAGAGCAAGAGAGAGAGAGAGAGAGAGAGGAAGACCATTAAAGAGGGAGAATAACAAAAGATAAATGCCGCAGCCTCCTTTGTTTTACGAGGATACTTAGAAAAGGAGGCGGTACGCGAATTAGTATTCGAGACGAGGCTTCTCTCGCACGATACCCGCGTGTATTCTCTCTCTCTCCTCGGCGCCGTTTAAAGGGAACGCCGACGAGATGAAAACGCCAAGCAGCCGAAGTCGGCCCATTATCGCCGCCACTTTCTCCGACTGTATTATCCGGAGTTATCCTCCTGGGGGTCGACTCTCTCTCCGCGCCCGTCGACTCGTTAGTCCGCTCGTCCGAGCCGCCCGTCGCGCGATTCCCTCATTGACGCGCGGGATCGTGATCGATTGCGCTATTTTCGTCGCTACCCGCTACTTTGCTGACCGGGAGAACGTTTCGCCGCTCCTGAATTAGTCAGGCTCGTTCTGGCTTTAATGCAGTCTAGTTGGCTTTGGGAAAATTGTTCTTTAATCGGATTAAGTTTGTAAGGGATTTGCGGGGTAAAACTGGAGCCGAGGTACATAATTCAGGGCTGCGGGGAGAGTATTATTAGACTGCAGTTCAGATTTATCCTGTATTTGTAGACTCTCGAAATGGTCAATAGTTTAAATGTATTGGTGCAATATTATTAACTTGAATTTTCGTGTTATTATTTAATTAATCAAACATCTTTCTCTGTTCCAGGTGAGTTATCAAAAATCGACAGCCTTCCCAAACCCCTTCAAATCCACGTAAGTAACTTTAAAGCGGATAGAGCTAAAAATCCATCCTCGCTAAAACTTAATTAGACCGTCAGTATACGAGGCGAATCGCGTTAAACGCTCGGGTACACAGAAAAGCGGGCTGGGAAGCGACGTGCAACAAAAGTAAAACTAATGCTCATGCAAATTGTTCCGCAGCTTCTCTCTCTCTCTCCGTCTCGAGAGAACGTTCTCGCGCAGAGATCCGCGCGGCTGCAGCTACGGCAGCAACTGGGCGTGACCTTAGTGCGCTTGTCAAACGCAAACGCGAATGCATCGCCTCGACTCGAGGGGGGGGAGGCGCAAAAACAAACCGACAAAGTCGCCTTCGCCGCGGGTTCCGAGCGAGACAGATTCAAGTTTCACGCCCGTTGGATATGACGCGCAAACGTAAATGTTAATTATTCAAGTTAAACCGCTTGTCCGACTCTCTCGCGGAGCAGCGGCGGCGGCAGCGCCGCATCCCAGATTAGGAAGCGCTACAATATCCCTGGCCCTCTGTACGCGGACGGTATAAATAATTTCGCCCGGCGCTCCGCGCGCGCGCGCCGGATGATTAAATGTATGGATATAGCAGTCCGCCCAGGACGGTGTCCCACACCCTGATAATGCATCGTTACCGGGGATTTTTGGGGTCGAGGTACGATCCGAGGGCAGCCTTTTGGAGACCTCCGCGAGCTTTCGCCTCGCTTCCGGCTATGATTTACATTTGCGGTGCCGCGTGGCTTCATGGAAATGACATTGTTTGCTGAGTGGATGCGAATTGGCGTACACGTCGGTGTGTGTATATACGTCGTTAAGACGGCACGTCGGAATTTCGACGGCTGATTTGTTTGTTTCGTATAATCGTTCGCAAATTATAATTATTCTCGACCGTAACTGCTTTTATAGTTTGGTGCTCGCGACGAAGAGAGGGGGAACGTATTTTTCTCTTCGCGGTGCAAACATTTCCTTCGAACGAATCCATCGATAATTATAAAATGATCCTCGACGCGGTGAAAGACATCAATAGTCCTTGTTTTTCATCGGAAACTCTCTTTAATCAAGACTCGGAGCGCGAGAGAGCTTCGATCGCCGCTGCACTCAGAGCTTCAATTTCATTTTTTACCTCCGGCAAGAACGAAGCGATGTCGCTCTCCCGAGTCGAACGAGTTTCTCGAAAATTTTGATAGAATATTCCCGAGAACAGCGATGTAAAGCATCTTCCGTCGGGGGCAGCCTTGTAACGATCAGAAATCGCCATTAAAATCGCAGAGGAAATAAAGGGAGAGGAAGCCCAGAGAAAAGAGGCGGAAGAATCCCTCCGTACACCGCATTGGAAAGTCTCGGCGAAACTTGGAATTACAAACTTTCAAGCCAGCAAGTAGCCGATGCACTTCTCCCCCCCCCCTCTCTCCCTCCCTCCCTCCGCCTCTATATCTCTCTTCTTTCCACTCATCGTCAATGAATATCGAATTACAGCGGCGAGGAGAGGCGAGAGCGAGAGCGAGAGCCCGGCGTGTGTTTGATTTACGGCCAACTCCGGCGTTTCTTATATACGAAGAGCGGAGGAAGAAAAGTCTAAGGATTTCAATATAAAGTTACGATAAATCGATGCTTTATTATGCCCGCATCGTCGAATTTATACCGGCGAGGTGAGTTTAATAAACGCTGGCTGCCGGGCGGAGGGGGGGGGGAGTCGAGCGAAAGGAGGAAACGCCCGTGGAGGGGATCGAGTTATAGAAAAGGATTAGAGGGATAAGGACGAAGAAAGCTCGGCATAAATCTCGCGCGATAATATCGGCGAGAATCGCTTATGAATTTATCAAGTGCAGGCCGAGGCCGATTATTATGCTTATTACGGGACGCGAATCGATAATCGGTGGGGGAGGGGGGGGGGTCGCGATTTGCGTGGAAATTGTTGCGAACTCATGCATAAGACGCGCGCGCCCAAGAACCGAACTCTCATTATTTTCCCCCCCGTTTTCTCGTGTTTCGTTTCTTTTATTTTTTGCTCCGCGGTTCGGTTTTCAAGTTTGAAAGTCGAAATCCTGGATCGTCGGGGGGCACACCGGCTTGCTTTATCTTGGCTTTCTTCGGGAGGGACTGGAGAGAGCATTTTCGCTTCTTGCCCGTCGACTTTTCTATTACCGAAAAATTAATTAAAAATTTTCGCTGGACGACTTGGACTCGAGCTGCCTTTTTTTGTCCGAACTTCATAATTGATTCCTTTTGGGATTTATGATGAATCTAAAAAATTTTCCCTCGTGAATAATAAATTTAGCTCACGGCGGAAGAAGAAAATTAATTTCGAAAAGCATTATTGACTGTTCCATTACTGTAATTTTCGCGAAACTAGTTCCAATTGCTTTCGACTTAAGCCGAAGAAAATTCCGCGCGATCGACGGGAGAGAGAGAGAGAGAGAGAGAGAGAGAAAAAAAAAGGATGAAACTAAAATTTACTCTATTCTGATAAAACTCGGCTTTGATTTATTTCCATCCACTCGAATCCTCGAAGGGCCGAGTAATAAAAAGTCTATCTCGGACGATAAATAGGTTTCGGGGGGGCACACAGGCCACTAAATTCCGAGTGTTATTTACAGCTCCCCAATATTGACGCTCAAGAAAGTCAATTAGAGCGAGAATCTTAGGGGCCGGCAAAGCAAAACTAGACTAACAAAGATCAGCTCTCTCTCCGCTCCCCTCGCAGAGAGCAATCTTCCTTCGCGTACGCCTTCCTTTTTTCTCCCCGCGGTGGAAGTTAGAGGCCGGTTATCGGAGCGCGGAAGACGTGACGGATAAATCGAGGCGTAATTGCAGCCTCGCCTCTTTCTCTCGTATTAAATCGAGCAGTCGCGCGCGTCCGCCGCCAGCTGATCCTTCGTTACCGCTTATCCCGTAAACACGATCCCGACGCGCCGCGGGGGATTTTCAATTTTACGCAGGCGGAAAAGTTTTGCGGCCCCGCGCGGCTGCGTTTTAATTTCGATTTCATTGTGAGCAACGGTATATAATTCGGAAGTAAGGATGATTGAGATCGGCGAGTCGTCGTTTTTGCGCGCGCTCCGCTGCTGTAATTACGCGAGGCGAGGCGAAGTAGCTGGGTTTTCTATGATTGACGTAACGGAAGGGGGTCGAGTTTTTAAAAGGAAATTAACGGTAATATTATCCGATGATTTTCTTTCGAGGGAGATAGGCCGCCCTTTTGCGATCGCGAGATTATTAAAACCCTCTTTTCGCCGTCAACCTAAAATTCAGGTCAGAATTCCACTCCGCGAATCTCTGGAAACGTCGAATCAATGCTCGTCGACGACGTTAGATTTCATCTTTATTCCGGCGCTCCGACTACAAAGCACGTAATAATCCTCACCTTCGTTAGAATAGACTCCTCGAGCCGGAAGAGCAAACCCGATGATGCCTCGCGGGCTGTGCACAAAAGAAGAACAAAGCGCCCGAGTTATTTGAATAAATTATCCGCGTCGCCGATGACACAATACATCCCCCCCGATGAGGAACAGACACGGTGGAACCGTCGCCGCTGAAATCAACAAATCGCGCGCCCTTTTCATCAGGGTATTCCAATTCCCTTTGATTCGCTACCCACCTACGGCAACGGCCGCGCTGGAATAAAGGAGAAGAATCCACGATCCACTTGAAAAGATCGTCCCCCTCTGTACACACATACACAAGCGAACGCAGACAGAGAGAGAGAGAGAGGTTGGAAGACGTCGTATCTCTCTCGGGGGGCAATTCCCTTCCGCAGGACAATGTGCGCAGTGTGCCTCCATTCTGAACGACAGGACGTCTCCTTCTCTGCCTCTCTGCTCTTCTTGGCGTCCTGGAATTAGCCGCGACGGCCAGTCACGAACCGCCGTCAGTTGCACAATACCCAAGAGCAATGTCTGCGTTAGCTGCGCCAGCCAACTATGCTGCCGCTGCCGCGGTACCGTTTCTCTAATTGTAAATGCCGCGAGCCTAGGTGTCTCTCGGTTCTCTCGTTTTATCTTTTTTTTTTCTCCGCGTCCGTTCGCGATACCGTCGATGCCAATTGAATCGAGAGCGGATGCCGATTCGCCCCAATGGCCATGTACTATTTTTTTTTTTATTTAAAAAAATCTTTAAACTTTTGAAAGGACAATGGCGACGGTATCGTTTGCTTTGAAAAATTATCCAAATTAAAAGTGCTGACTTGTCGGTAATTATTCGTGTCCGCGTTCATCTTTCATCCTGTCACACTTTTGAACTGCTAACTTTGTTCCATCCATCTCGCTGCTCCCTCCACAAACACGCGAAATTATGATCCCTAATTACTTTGGCAACAGTTTTCGCGAATTTATTTTTGTTTTTTGACACGAAATCAAGGAGCATCTGTCCTCTCAATTAATCAGTTTTTTGTTCTTTTCTCAAGCAAATGATTATGGATGAATTCGAACGCGTAATTAATTTGCACTTTAAAATTATTTCCAGCCAACTCTTTCGAGAATTACTGGTTTATACTAATCCTCGAAGGCCGAATAAACAGAAAATTTTCCAGTAATAAACCGCCGGAATTTCGGGGAGAAAAATAATTCTCGTTCGTCGGAACTAATGCCCCCGGCGATTACGAGCCTTTTAACGTACCTTTAACAAAAACAGCAATGCATTAGTAGAAAAAGCGCGCCACTAAAACGCGATTCAATTAGCGGAGCGCCCGTTTTCCAGCGGTACTTTTCCCCTCTCTCTCTCGGAAAAATCAGCATAAAAGTAATCTACGATGTCTCTCCCCGGGCATTACCTGGGGAAAACCGCGCGGCGGCCATAAATACGCCGTCTTAAATCATGCCAAGCTCTCGGGGCATTACCATCTTCCTCCGTCTTACCGCTTGCATATCCTAAGGCCCGCGCTAAGGCGGCGCGCTAAGCGCGCGAACGTATATATATTCTTTGTCTCGAGTGTGTGGACTTTTATACCGACTGTGTTTACACCGAGCTCTCGGCTGCTAACGCTAGAGGGGGAGCGAAATGTAAGCCGAGAGCTGATGCTGCCGCCGCTGCAGCCCCAAAGCCGATGTCAATAAGTGACTTATATGCGCGCGAGGAGGGAAATGCCTTTTCTCTTCTTTTTTGTCGGTCTCTCTCTCTCTCTCTCTGACAAAGTGTATCTGCTGATTATGAGAGACGTCGTGCAAAGGAGGGACTTTGTGGCTTTATAATTGCCTTTTTTACGAACTCTTTTTCTGTATTCTCCTGTTTGCTTTGATGGTATATTTGTTGAAAATTTTATTGGGCATGAATACGTTTTTATTCTTTACGTCTGAAATAAAATAAAAACTAGTTTTTCTTTTACCAGCTGTGCCTTGTAAAATAATTCGATATTTCTCGAAACTTCTTCCCCAGTCTTCAGTACCCTTTTTCGATCGTCCACATTTATGGACTTTGAGGGTTCACCGCCGTTTATAACAATAAGATCCAGAGGCTTTTTCCATCTCGAGCGAAAACATTTTTCTGACCACTCCAATTTCCCACTTCGTTCGGAATAATGTTTCTTAGTCTTCCAAGAGAATCGTCCATTTGAATTATTACGTCCGGAGCTCTCGGCAAAAAATTCAATTAAATCACCCGCTGTACATCCATTGTTTCCCCAAAAGCTCCCCAATAACTCGCAGGCCTATTTAAATTGAAGACAGCTCGCCCACCATGAATCAGCATTCATCCGAAATTTTTTTTCTCGGCCCAATAAAATTTTCATCCCATTTATTGCGCTTTTCATCCCCGGGCACAACATGCATCATCGAAATACCCGAATAAAAAGGAGCGCCGCGCGGCTTTTAATTAAACCCCTTACGAGGGGTATCCGCGGAATTTCGGCAGCCTTTCACAGCTCCACCCCCTTCCCTCCCTCCTCGCGATTCAAAACAAGGAATTCGCCGATGCCCGTAGATGGAATCCGCCTCCGGGCCGGCATTCCAGAAGGGGTGTGCGTATACGATGACGCATCGCGGTCGCGTGCGGAGATAGTCTTTCGCTCGGACGAGCTAACCGATCGACCTTTACCTGCGCCGGCACGTGTACGAGCGCGGCTCTCTGCCCCACTTGTTGATGCCCGCGAGGTCCGAGAGAGAGAGAGTCGACCGGGGGGGAACCGAATCCTCGACGAGGAACGTGAGCCCCCGAGACTTCGGGTTTCACCTGGCCTTTTTCGATTCGATCTTGTGAGAAACGACGCTTTTAGCCCCGCGCGCCCGGAGGAGGCTCGTCTTTCCCGGGGCCGGCCTTTTCGGAGGAGCGGCCCTCGAGAGAGAAAGAGGGAGAGAGAGAGAGCTCGACTGGAGCTGGCAGTGAAAAATATGACGAGAAATCGGCGCGGAGTTGCGAGAAAAAGGATTCGCTCGGCGCGCTGACGGAGTTTCTGGGGGGGAGGGACAAAAAGTTTGCTGCGACTGAAAGGACTACTTTGTCTATAAATAGGTCTTATCTTTCAAGAGATATACCCGGTTCCCGCTTGTTTGGGAAAGCGGGGGTTTGCGTGTGTTCGGAATGCTGACGTCTGACAAATTTCATTCAAAACTGAAGGAGGCGTAGTTTTATAAATAGATTTGCCGAAAACAGCCATTTCCCGAAGTTGCCGCCGTAATTTTATACCGAAACTACAAGATGGACTTTCCTGAATGCGAAGCGACTGCTTTTGCTCTCCCGGTTTTGTCTTTATAGTGCGTATTTATAACTTCGTGTATGAAATTACTCTCTAAAACTCGCGTCGAGCGTCGACGCGGAAGTACAAATTTGCAGGAACCACTCGGTAAACCAACACACTTTCTTTAAATTCCCCGGCGCTCGTCCCGCATTAGACTTCGCGGCGAATATGCAACCGCGAAAAAGAAAATTATCAGAATAGTTTGCGTTTCTAACGTCTTAATAAAGGCGGCGGGCGCGTTACATTTTCGGAAAACTACGAGTACACAAGTAGCGCGCGCGTTTGCGCGTTCGGCGCATGTACCGAATTTGCCGCATCGATCGGCTGTAGCTTTTGGCCCGCAGCGTGTATATTCTCGACTAAAAATGTTCCCATGAATTCATGTATACGCCGCGCACGGCTGCGGTTTTATAAAAATGATATTTATCTAAAAAAATACGAGCGAGCTGAGCGAACAACCTGAATATCGTTGTAATAAATCAAATATTCTATGTACACCGGCAATGACGACTGTTTGTGTTTTAAAAATATCTATGGAAGATGCTTTGGATAAAGCGTTAACTACTCAATTTCAAGCGGCTCGGTTTATGAATAATTATATCCTATTGTTTTAATTACACCTTTCATCAGAAAACCTCAATATCGGTCTCTCAACTCGGCGAGTAAACTTTTTAATGCGTCCCGCCCGCCAAAGTAACAATCCCGTACAAATCGCGAGAGCGATCCCCGCGGCCCGGGGATAAAAATACCCGTAGCCAGAAGCCGTATCGGGCATTCCGGCGCACGTCGAAATTTCGCGTGTCGGCGCGTCGTTTCTCCTCCCTGCTCCTTCGTAGCGGCGCGCGGCGCGGTCCGTGCACGCACTCGTAAATTTTGCGAGAGCTCCGCCGCCGCCGCCGCCGCCGCTGCTGCTGCCGGCATCCTCGACACCTGCCTTTGACGCACGATTCGGCGCCCGGCCAATCAACGCGGCCGCGGGGTGTCGACATCTGCGGAAGAAAACACGCCGCTCTGGCGATTTTTCCAAACTGCGCGCCCGACTCTCCCTCGAAAATCCGGCGATAGCTGAATTTTCGGCCTTTGCCCCCCCCCCTCCCAGCCCCCGCACAACGGCGGCTTTTCAATCAAGCCTCATTCTCTCTCTCTCTCTCTCTCTTTTTTTATCGCGTCTCGTCAGCGCGCTTAATACTAGGCGTAAAACGGGTGCACGACGCCGGTAAAAAAAATAGCCAAATCGAGAGCGAGGGAAATAACGAGCGAGTCGAGAGGGAAATAAAATGCAGGAATTCGCGAAATTCGTGAGATCGCGTAAATGGCCGACGGAAACGAGGCGTGAAATGGCGCCGCGAGGGAGAGAGAGAGAGAAAGACAGAGGGATCGCGGTTGTCTTTGTAATTTGATTGTGGGGGAAAGTTTGATGAATTTTTGTCCTCGCGGGGGATTTTCTGTACGGGTTAATCGAAGTAATCGAGTGTTCGTGTTGTCGGGAGCGGAAAGAGGTGAATTAAAAACAATTTAGAGGCGATCGAGGAGCGGCGGATACTTTTATCGAGTTGGCTTAGCTATAAACGGGAATGAATGACGCGAATAATTGATTTCGCGATGAGATTATCGGAACGCGAGAGACTTCTTACATTATTTTCAAGTTGAACTTGTAACACTGAGAGAAAAAAAGGAGTAAACATTACTATTTTGTATCGTAACTTGAGATATGAGAAGAAAAAAAAGATTTTTATTAAACTGAATAGTAAATATTAAAGTCGAAAATTGTAGATACGAGAAGAAAAATAATATTTACTATTCATGAATAGTAAAAATCTTTTTTTCTTCTTCTCATATCTCAATACTCATGCAGAATCTCATTTTCATACAGAATAGTAATTTTTACTCCTTTTTTTCTCTCAGTGTACTAAATGGGAAGGCTTTTTATTCAATATATGAATTTTTAAAGTTCTCATTTGTTAAACTTGTAAACAAGCACATAGAGCAAAAAGTTCAAATTGGTTTTGCGTTACAAGCTAAATTAGTAGTGCAATGAAATCTGTCGAATCTGATACACAGTCGTTTATTGTGAATTCTGTTTTAATTGGCCTGATTCAACATCTACACTCGTCCACGTGATACCTGAAACTTTGTTTCAAAGCGGTTTTGTACATACATGTACGGCATTTGCGTTAATATACCATTGGAAGAATACAATTTAAAAAGTCAAATGTACGATTCGTAAAACAGATATTTCCAACGCTTCAGACTCAATTTCACGCAGCAAAGAGAATGAAATTTATCTCGGTTTAAAAATGAAGAAATTAACAGGCCTGCCCCTGCAGTTAAAGCTAAAAATTAGTGTCTATTATTTCACAGCGCTCGTCTCCCGCTCTTTACCCCGACAAAAGTTGGAATCTCTTTAAATTATTGTAACAATAAACTACCTTTAAAAATGCGAGGCCAGAGTCCGGCAAAACAAAAGCCGCGAGATCCTCTCCCGCAAAAATTCCAAGCGGCGTCGCGCGGAAAAAAAGGGTACGACCCGCGGGTAGCGCCACGGGGGTAGAGATGGAAACTAAGCATTTGTAAACAAACTCACGCATCGCGCGTCGCGCAAAAACTCGACGGTGCCGCGCGCCGAGGTTTGAAGAGGGAGAAGGGTTGCCTTTTTCGGCTATAATAAATTCAGGAATAAATCACAAAGATCGCCGCGCGGAGAGAAAGCGAATAAAAGAGGGGCCCGGGGAAACGAGCGAACGCGGTATTTTGAGCAGGCAAATTAAATTACTCGGGGAAACAAAAGGGAACGGAAATCGAATTAATGTCCTTTTGTCATTTTTATTATTTATGGGAATCAGTCATACGCAATTCTCGTCCGGACTCTTTCGAGCCCGGGGGTGACTGCATTATTAGAAAATATGTATTTGATCATTTGGACGTTGGGCAAATAAACGACATTGTTTTCGCGCTTTTACGATACGTGGCGGGCTGGAATATTCGAAATGTTCGAGCGTTAAATTTTAAATGTTTACTTGAGTTAAGACTTTGCGGCGTACGTAATGTTTCTCATTCGAATTAATGTAATGAGTGTATGAATCATTGTTGTATATAATCAAATATATAATTTAAACCAATATGGCTTCGAGCGTGAAATAATCGACCAGGCTTTGCGATAAAAGCTATAAATGTCATCCAATTTACGAGTTACAAATGTGATTTGTATTATTTGTGAAAATTTAAACTGGCAAAGTGATTTTGAGAAATTAAATAATATACTATATACGTAAGAAAAAGTTTAACAAAGAGAATGCAAAGTAACTAAAAATGTTTACTATATAAAAATGGAAATAACAGCTCAAGAAATCCCAAGATTAAAATTGCAGAAACGGATGATTCTTTGAAAAGATAGTGAACAGTACAAATTATTGTTAAAAGATTCCCCGAGGCAGAATTTTTCCAAGCTGCACTCTGAATCCTGCAGTCCGAAGACAAAAAGCACGAATCCAAGGAATACTCCCCGGTAAATATTTCACTAAATTCATACTCCTGGGCGAATTTTTCAGATGCCCAGACGCATCAAGCACAAAGCACCCATCCTCAAGGAAAACAGCAGACCGGGCCGCCGTCGCTGCCCATTCAAAAGTCAAAAAGCTCCTAAAGCACAAATCTCCGCTGCTCCCGGGCTCTCGCATACGTGCATATACACTCGAGCCCGAAAGAGAATACAGATGTTGTACGCAGCGGCGACGGCGGCGGGGCCCGGATGCGTTTGAAAATTTGAGGAGCTCGGCTTAAAAATTTGACGAGCCTCAGCTGCCAATATTTCAGGAGGCGGCGGCGGCGGCGGCGGGGTTGCTGCCTCGCTCTGAATTTTTCAAGACCCCCGCGCGAGCACTTGCGCATACGGCAGCGGCCCAAACAAAAACAGAGCGCAGCCAAGTGGAGATTCATTGGAGGGCTCCCCCTCCCTCCGGTTCCCCTTTCTGAATAATCGCGGCCGATGAACGGATTTCCCTCAGACTTTCGACCCTCTCCCACACCGCAGTCGCTGCTCTTTTGTCGAGGGCCGAAGACACGAGGGTGACGACGACGGCGCGACTCTTGTTATTAAAGTTGAAGCGCCGTTATTTTAGCGGTGACGATTTTGCTCGGTTGTTGCGCGGCTGCGATAGAGACGTTTTTCTGGAGTTTGTTTTTATTGGAGAGTCGTTCGGGAGGGTATATCGTGTTTGAGGAATGATATTTTTACAACTAAGTTGATTGGCTTGATGGATTGATTTCCGCTTAAACTCTTATTCTTATACTCGTAATTCTACTTTCTCTAATTAATTATCGGTTACTGCAGGGATGAGAACCTTGATGAATCGCTTGGAAAGTGGAATTTTTAGCAACATTTATTTAGACGAGTCCGATGAAGTTAAATAATAAACGTTTTCTGCTTACTACTCGTTTATAAAAAGTAAAATCCGATTCTCGGTCATAATTAAATATAGTGCGTGTAATGTTAATAACAATTGACGGGCAAATAAAAAATATCTATTATGGTGGGGTCTTCTCGCTTTCTAACAAAAAATTACTGCTTTATATAGTAAATTTTGCGGCTTAAATTTTGCTATGCAGAATAGCATAATTAAACATAAAATACATAAACTTAAGAATGAAACGTCGTCTCACAATCAACGTACAGCCGTGAGAAGAGACGTATTCTCAATCCTCCGAGCAACGTCCTCATCAGCTGCACACGGAAGCAAGCATGTCTGCCTCAAAAAAAAAAAAAAAAAAAAAAATCACTGAAGAAATTCGCAAATCCATCAAGCGGCGGGCCTTTGCGAGGTCGCGTCCAAAGTTTCCCAGCGCCTCTGCAAAATTGAATCGCCCATATCCTCCGCCACACAAGGAGCATCCCTCTCTCTCTCTCTCTCTTTCCCCCCGGCATTCGTCTCTGCGCACGTCGCTCATATCTTCCGCGCGACTGCCGGCTCATATAGACATAGACCGTACCGCGAGCGAGGCGGCTCACGGAAAGTTGTAAATTTGGCCAGTCTTCCCTCCCCGTCGCTCGATACATAATCCAAGAAAAGTCGAAGGTCCCCCGGAGGCGAACGTCCTTAGTGTCTGCCGGCGCCCTCCTCTCTCTCTCGCTCTCTGTCTGCCGTCGTCTGGGGAAGTAGGTGGCGTGTACACGTACGGGGGAGCGGAAAAGCCAAAGAGATAGAGGAGAGAGAGAGAGGGAGAGGGCGCCAGGTCGAGCGGAAGAACATTAAAGGCGATTTTCGCATCGTCGTCCCGACGTGTATGACGGGACTATCGGCTTCGCGATCCTTCTTCCCTCGGCAACCGCTCTCTCCGCCTCTCCCTCTGCGGTCGCGAGACGTCGCTGACCTGTGAGTGTGGTGTGTCCTGGGTTATGCACGAGGGAGTGCCCCGTGTTTGAGAGGAGTTCTCAGGTTATGTTTGCGCTGTCATCACGTGAAAATTCGAGGGAGGGAATTAGTTTCGTATAAGCCCCGTCAGATGTATCTATTCGAATTTCCATTTTTCTTGCAATCTCACCGAGACTTCCGGTCTTTTAGCGAAAATGTTCATTAGAATAATGAATTTTTCAAGAACATCTTCAATATTTAACTATGTATAGAAATAGATAATAATTTTGGACAGAATCCGTTAAATTGGAGTAGTCATTTAACAATGAAATTGTATTATCAAACGAATTTCCCAAAAGTAACAAGTTCCGAGCTGTTATCAGTGAATTATTGGCATTTCAATTGCCCGCAACAGCAGGTTTTTAGTCCACCTCGGGTAAGTGCAAAAACGAAGGTGATGAGAATCACGGACGGAAACAGTTTCTGGAAACTCGGTACAATACACGCGTGGTAAACATTGTCAGAATGCGGTTTGATATTAGTCGTGAAACTCCAGTCGGACGAGAGAACGCATCGGAGAAGTTATTGTACAACTAAACGTTCTGAAAGACGTACATATTATGCTTCTGTAGGTTTTCGGCTAAAGTGACCTCGGACCTTCTGTGCAATCACCGACTTGACGGAGTGTCAAACGACAGAATGCGAGTGTTAATTTATTTGTTAAATTGATTTATATCTAAATTATCTCTTGCAGTGCATTCTAATTTCATAATTTTTTTTGTACGCGTTATTTCTTCCATAAGATACACTAATAGAAATTTTTGCCAATCGTTGGTTAATTGTTTACAAAATTTTCGTTTTTAACAGACGAATACACATAATAATTACGTATTACATAAAAAATACAATTTTTATATGTTATTTATTAGCAAACGCTTCAATCTTGTTTTCCCAATTCTTTACAGTTCGCTTGAATTAACAATTAAAAATATTCGCCAACGAATTTGGCCAACACTCGAGAGCGGCCATCATAAACTTCAGAAAGTAAGAGAGGCGAGCCACTCGAACATTTAACTAACGAACATCGTACGCATCAATGATGTGCGCGGAGGCCAAACTTGCCCCGACCGCGGCGCGCTCTCGCAAGTGCATTTCTCTCTCCGCGGAAGCACCGAAACGTTTCCGGCACAAGTAAATCCATATAAACATAAACAGGAGTCCAGCGGCCGGCGAAGCTTATCGTTTCTGAAACTACAACGCGCTCTCTCGCAGTTGTACACTCCATGAGTCATCCCCGCTTAAACGCCAGAGCGAGAGCGAGAGAGAGAGTCCGGGAGCGAAGATAGTCCGGCGCGTTTCTCGCTCTGCTCTCTGCGGCGGCCCTCTCGAACAAGTCTCCGGCACTTTACCGCCGAGAATTATATTGTCCGAGGAGCGAGAGGAGGAGCTTTCCACGCGACGACCCTCTTATATACGTTTCGCGGCCGGGCTCCCCGCACTCGTAAATGGGCTCGGCGCTTTACGAGCCTTGAAATTCGGCAATACGCGCTCTCGGGAGCATCGATTGCTTACTTGGACGATACGACCCGCCCGTAAATTTGTCGCCGCGCCGAGAGAGAGAGAGAGAGGGCGCGGCGGGCTTTGTTTTTATTGGGTTAGCTCCGCGTCGCGAGCGCGTTATTAGTCGGCCATGGCCGGAATTTCGGGGCCCTGCATTAGCTTTTACCGGCGTATTACGCTCCGCTGCCATTATTGAATTAGCCGGGGTGTAGTCGGCGCTGGCGAGGACGAAAGAATACGACCCGGGGGTTCATGACTTATTAGGCCGGAGGATTAGACTTTTATCGCGTTGACTGCCGAAATTGATCGTTCGGTTAATCATTGCCCCGTTTTTTTTTCTCCATTGCAGGTAAGGGGGATGGACCGAATTTTATTTCCTTTTTACGGCCGGAGATGCGAGTAAAGTTTCTGGTGTTTGATCCGGAAGATATTGGGTTCCAAAAGTGTGTTTATTCGGAAAAACGTTAAATCTAATTTATGGAACAAAGTCAGAAGAAAGTTACTTTATATCTTTTTTTTCCTTCGGTTACAATTTCAACGAAACTACCTTCCATCGGTATTTCAAAATTAGTCCAGAAAATGTAGAAAGAAATTTGCAATAACCCCGGCGCAAGTACGTCGAGTACCCTTACCAATCCGTAATCAATCCGCCGCTGAAAAAGCGATAGCGCCCCCGTTTCTCCCGGCGGTGGAAAAAAGTCTCGAGATAAATCAGTGGAGGACCCTCGATCTTCGCTCGGCATCCTTTAAACTCGTGCCAAAGAGACAAACGATCGTTCCCTCTCGCGCATGACCAATGCGCTCTAGTGCATTGACACTAGGCTCTGCAAAGCTTTAGTCGAGTCAGTCGACTCCCCCCCCCCCCTCCCCCTCTCCCCGCCCCTTTGTCCGTCTGTGCGCTGGACGTACTCGCAGCGCGGCGCCTCGCGGTGTCAGATAAACCGCGGAAAAGCGCCATTGTTCCGAAGTAATCGGCGGCAGAAGCTCGAGAGAGAGAACGAAGCCAAGTGCAACAAAGAGAGAGAGAGAGAGTGAGAAGAGTGCGAGAGTCGCCGCAATTGTTCTCCGATGTGTCCTCCCCCTCTCGCTGGGCGAATCGTCCAAGTGGACGGGAGAGATATATAGCCCAAGTCGCTCTCCACGGCTTACGGTCGCGGCGAGGCGACGAAGAGAGATTTAAAGAGACAGTGATAAAGTCAGCCGCGAGTCGAGGATAAAGAGGACCGAGGACGAGCCGCCGCGCGGAAGTTGCGCTTATTTAAAATGGGAAAGAGAGAGAGAGAGGGAGCTTTCCCTGTTTCGGGCTTTTTTCCGATTTCGGGCCAAGTGCTTTTTAATGATGTACGGTTAACGGCCGATCGGTAGCCCGTGGAAGATTTTACGATCGAGCGCGCAAAAATTGGAAGTTGCGGTCGGGGGCGGGGAAGAGGGCGCTGTTTTACGGCGGGACTATGGCCGGGGCACTAAAATTTAATGGGACTGCCGAGTTTGGTTAGAAAGTTTAGGAAAAGAAAATCTCGGGCGTTATAGTTTTGCATCCCCCTCCTCTTTTTGCGGAGAAAAATTTCGCGATTTTATTAGTATTCTTCGGACTGGTTTACGATATTTACTCCCGCGCTTTTAAACTTTAACCTCGGAAAATCGATATTTGCCATCCCCGATCCCTTAAAATATTTAACGACTCTTTATGAATAAAATGTACACGCGGGTTTATCAATGCCGTGAAAAATAGTTGAATCCCCGACCGGTGCATCGGCAATATCGAAAGCGTATAATTGCAAAAAAATACCCTAGAAATCCCCGGAAACCCAGCGGCGTAATGTACGTTTATTAACTCGGCGCGTACGAGCATACGTTTAAATCACGAGCGCGTTTAAAGCCGAATAACGCGCGCAGCCGCGAACGCAGCGAAAAGCTAATTCCAGGCGAACGCCCGTAAAGCCTCGAGTTCCTTAATCTTGCCAGGCGACGCAGCCGGACGCAGCGCTGTACGCGTAAAGCAAACCGTACGCCGGGTTAACAAAAGCTGTCGGCTAATTCGCAAATTTAAAGAGCCTCCCCCTCCCTTGCCCCTCCCCGCGGGGAAAGCGAAGAATAAGAAAGAATGAAGACAGGAAGGAAGGGGGCCGAGCGGAGCCACCGCCGTCGCGCGCGCACTCGTGCGGAATTAACACTTTACAAAGCCCGGGGAGAGTCTCTCTCCCTCTCTGTGTGTATACACCGCGCCAACTTCCCCAACTGCTGCCCCGTGACAACAGCATTCGCGTAAACTCTCGGACGCGAGAGCTTCTTCCTCGCGAGCGACTGCTGGGCAGCTCCTCTCTCCCCCTCTCCCCCCTTCCCCCCCGGCGTCGCCGGCGGAGCAGTTTAAGGACAGACTTGCCGGCAAGATTGATGAGGCTCACGTTTGCCCCGGCGATCGACGCACGTGACGCCGAGCGTTATGCGACGCCGAGGGATGGAAATTGACGATTTAGCACCCGCAGTCGCTAAACTGTTTCGAATCAACGAGCGCGCGCGCGCGCGCGTTCCATTTTCGAACGCGAGAACTTTGGCGGGACGCTTCTTTTTTTTCTTTTCTTTTTGTTATCGCGCGAATCTATTTAATGAAAGAAGACTTTATTTATCGGCCTCGTCTGAACGTTCGCCGCGAGCCATTCTGCGCGCTTCGATCGCCCCGAGAAACGACTGCTATTGAAAAGAAGCTCCTTCCGTTCTATTTTCCCGTAATAAGGAATGTAATTTCGAGCTCCTCGCGGGCGAGGAAAGGAGCGCGGCGCTGACTTCGATTTCATCATTCATCATCGAATCACAAAGGGAAAGAAAACGAGCGCGCGCGCCGGTATAAGCGCGCAAAAAAAAAGAGAGAAAAAAGAGAGAGAGACGGCCGAGCGTCCGGAGATTCTCTCGCCTTTCCTCCGGGAGATGGAGATCGATCGCTCGTAATAATAGCCGGCCCGTTGAAAATAATCAATTATGCGCGGCCGAGACGAACGGCCGCGTATCGATTGCCGTCGCCGGGAGAGAGAGAGAGAGAGAGAGGAGGATTCGACTGAAATAGACGCCCGGCTGTTTATTCGCGGCGCATGACTGTCGCTTAGATTAATATGCTTGTAGATTCTATGATTTATGTCGGTCGTTCGCGAGGAAGTTTTCAATTATGCGAAATAGGGGCGCTTTAAATCTGACGGCGGAGAGAAAAATTGTGCTTCGGATGTTAAAAAAAGCGCAGACTTTTTCACTGCAAAGCGGAAAAGGCGTTGATTATAACGTACATTATTATTATTCCATGCTATTTATTTACTCGAGAATTCTTCCTCACTCTTCACGCGCGCCCGGAAAAGCTAAATAAGAATCGATGCGCTTAAAAAAATGATTGTATTCGGAGAAGAATGCGAGCAGCAAGCTTACTTACACACACCGAGCCGGCATTTCGGGCCGGGGATATTAAAAATTACCGGTGCGACTTGCACGCGCTCGTGATTCGACTTTAATGCCTTCTGCTCGGCCGTTATTTACGGGCCGTTCTTTTTCTCTCCCCCCTCCCCCTCTCCGCTTCTTTTATTATTTGTTTTCCGTTCCGTTGAAAAACGATGCGTCGCGGAGAGTGGCGGGCGCGGCCGTGTTCTGGCTGGCCCCGGCAATGCATCGGTTATTGAAAAAGCGCGATTTCTGACATGGAAACGCAATTTATGGCAGGTGAAATATTCAAAGGGAATGTAAATTTCAAATTTATGGACATTATACCTGCGTGCAGAGACGGTCCGGGGGGAGGAGGATATATATTCATTTTTTTTTCCTGTTTTTTTTTTTATCGGGAGCCAAAGCAACACGCCGATATTTGAATGAAACATGAAATCATTAATATTTTCCGATAGATCCTTGGACCCGATGAATAAAATATTTCGAGAACTCTAGGAATCCGAGCGGAAATTCCCGAACGCCGCCGCCTGTTAACGAAAGTATAAGTGACGCCCACGCGGTTTATCGCATTATTTCGCGGTAAGTAATGCACCGTAAATCCAGTCGATCGCTTTCAGCGCTGGATTATACAGCATTTTATTTAAGACTTTGTTTGATTTTCTCAATCTCCGCCTGGCCTCTCTGTAATTTCCAGATACTAAACAGAGCCGCAAAGCTACAATCGATCAATTCAATTTAAAAAAAACGGGCCGCTTTATCCGCGAAAAAGTTCTCGACTCGACGGCCCGCGTTTAATGCAATAAACATCGCGCGCGACTGCGAAGGGGAGCTAAGGAAATAAAGCCAGAAAAATGGCCGTCCCTGTCTTCCACTTTATTATCTATGCATCTTTCTCCATTACTTCTGCGCCTTACATTTTTCTCCGGCTTGGTTTATTCAGTCCGACTGCTCAGCGCTTTTCTACTACGGCTCTGCTTTCATGAGTATTTTAGCGAACGAGTTGTAAAGAAGGTCGCTCTCGTGTTTTTCCAGGGGATATTTCATTGCTTTTGTAACCACTTCTATTTCCTACGAAGGGAAATAGAATATATATATACAGTGAGCTCTCAAGATTTTTCCAGGGTAATTGACACAGTGAAAAAGTGAATTTCTTATACTTTTAAAGTAACGCTCTGACCCATTTGAAATCTTCAAAAAGGGTTTCCCGCTTCAAACTAAAAAGCCCTTCTGAAGCTTTCGACGAGAGGCGGTCGTTGACCCCACTTTACAGTTTTAACCCTTCGCCTGCAATTATAATCATCCAAATTGAAGCCGACGGGTCCTCTATTTTATTCGAAACTCATCGACCCACGTAACTCCACATCCTGTCCTCGAAAGTAATCAATTAATTCCCCAATAAGCCCAGGCATCGCGACAAAGAATTTCCTCCCTATATATATACATATAATCGTCGAGATCTTCGGTCAGCAAAAATCGGCGAATGCAGACAAGCATCGAAGCTCGGCAGTTTTCCAACGAGATTTTTAGCTGTCTCTCCCGGTGTTTCGGTCGGCTGTCTCTCTCGCGAAAGGGAGCAGCTCTCTCTCTCTCTCTCATTGTGTGCGTCGTCGCATCCGGCATTGATCTCGTTCCCTCGGGTCTGTCTAATTGCGCGCGTTTGTTCGGCAAGGGCGCAAAATGTCGATGCTAATTGCCCGTTTCGGCAAAGCTCTCTCTCTCTCCCTCTCTCTCTCTCTCTCACTGTCTCGCCTCAAAGTCCCCGCCGGAGTGGAGTCGCCTTACTTATGGGAACGCGGCTCTGTCGCTCATCATGAACGTCACTCCCGTAAAGGCTATTCAGCTGGGAATCGCTCCGAGTTCGATTTAGCGCTGCGGAATGTTTGATTCTTGGGAGGGCTGCATTTGTAATCGCTTTCACGTCAAGCCGGCTGCGACGTGAACTTTGTTACATTAGTATTTTGGAACGTTCGCTAACGCTTTTAAACGCGGTAAGTGTATTTGAAACTTTTATCGAATTACATCTATTGACCGGGAGTCTGGCAAGTAATGTATCAATGAATGTAAATTACTTGGAAATTTTACCGAAATAAACTTTATCAATTTATGATTGCGATTGGTTTATAAACTTGACGGAAACTAACGCGTTATGAATAACTTTGGAGAAATGTCATTTTGAAGGTCTTTAGTTTCCACACTGAGAAAAAACCATCGTCAATTCAAAAACTCCAGTAATCAATTCAACCACCAAGCTATTGATTTGACAACAC